>JADLZK010005226.1:0-217141 GCA_015847255.1 Hyparrhenia diplandra | reverse complement strand
GTTGGTTTTGTTCCTAATCTTCCTTAGTAATATTCACCATGTGTAGATATAATGCTTCCATACGATGATGACTAGGTGTATTGCACTAATCGTAGTATGCATTGACATATAAGTAGGAGTAACTTAGGGATATTCCATCTATCTCACCTATACTATGGTATTTAGCCTCTTATGATACTAGCTAGTGGCATATGATGATCTTTGACTTGGATGATGTTATCATTATTATTATTATTATTATCTTATTATCTTTATTATGTGACTTACCTCGTTTGAGTTTAGTATGATGCATATGGTTTACTCTACATTACACCACTGCAAGTGAATCAATATTAAATCATCAACCTACCCATAGCCATCCCTTTCTTGTCGGTAGAATATAAATACGATACCTGGATAGAATCCTGGTGAGATGCTACAATAATAGGTAATTCTATCCGTGTGCGCTTGCGGTCGATACCGAATTATATTATCATAGCAAGAGTTTCAAGTATTATATAAAGAATATCCGTTCACGCATTTCTTTAGCGTTGTGAGCTAGGGTGACGAGACTAGTTTCGTAGGCAATGCTAGAATGTGTGGTACAGACTTTTGTGCCTATCATGGTGAGATTAACTCCACCATTGATAATGTTGCTAAGTCATAAACCATAGCTAATTCCGTCTAACTTTATTAACTTCCCACTCTAACTTTTGTTGGAATGTGAGATTAACTCCACATCTAAGTTTACTTATTAGATAGATACCATTTATACGTTTCTAGTGCCGTCCTAGATGAGGATCGTGTTAGAGATGTCAACAATGGTGCAATCAGAATTTGATTTATTTTTTTGGTTCAAGAGTTATAACCCTTTTTATGCCCATAGACATGTGGGACATGTTGATGATGTGGCACAAGGAAGGGTTAGTGGGCTTTGGGTGAGGTGGCATGCTAGTGGGGTGATAGTGGGGTGGTGAGGTGGCATTGTGTTACTCTAAATCATGTGCTGCGTGGATGTTTGATTATTAAGGGCACTCACAATGCTAGAAACTATATCATGGTTTCTAAAGTCTTGGACCATTGTGTCAAGAAACTATCTCCCACAATATAATTTTCTATCATGATGTCATATGGCCCACTTGTCACTCTCACAAATTATCTTGGTTTACGTGAAGACCTCTGGTTTCTTAGTTAGACTTGGTTTCTTGTGTTTTTCCTCTCTCTCTTCAATAAATATAGCGCCACATCAGCAAAAAGCAATAAATAGAGGGGTAATAAATGAGGATAGAAACCATGGTAGAGTCTGCATTGTGAGTGCTCTAATTGCACCTGAGATGATGAATGAACAGACCGGGTATATTCATGTTTGCCGTGGTGTATAATTAAGATTCGTGAACAATCACTAGCATGGATGTTAGATGGGGAAACAACCAAATTGAGAATTAATTGTAGATCTTACTAAGTTATGAAACTTTCTAGTTTAAAACCTTTTGATTTGGCATTATCTTGTAATGGAAAACTAGGTCTCAATTTTTTTAAAATAAAGTAAAACAAATGAAATTTGGAAATTTAAATTGTTTGAATGCCCTCCGACAAACTACCAATATAAAGATTAAAGACGTAGTTCCCAAATATCCATGAAACTTTGTAGTTTACAAGCTTTTGATTTGAGATCATCTTGTCATGGATAAACATGCAACGATTCGAGACATACGATCGCGTATTGGGAAAGAGCATCTGTCCATTTACTTGCTTTGATGCGTTCCGCGGGCCATGCATGTACGTCATCGCCGCTCGACCGCTCCCAGCCGGAGTGCTCACCGGCCGCCAGCTCCTCTCGAACGCACCTGCATTATATATTGCGAGCGCACCCGTTATTGCTCACTCACCACCGAGGGCCAGCCGTTCACGTCGCCGCCCGGCGCCAAGCTCAAGCAAAAAGCCCCCACCGCACCGGCACCGCTGCCTCTTGCCATGGAGAACCTTCCATAGGAGTTGCTTGAGGACATTGCGCTTCACGTCGCCATGGCCGTAGAGGATCCCCATGGAGGGACCTCTACAATCTGCGGCCCCCGTACTGGACACGAGAAGCGTGCCGCGGCGTCATCTTTGGACCGGGCATCCCACTAGACCGGGTGCTGCAACGACGGCGGCGGCGGGTCGACGTCGACGGCGGCTACGTCTGCTCCGGGCCGCTGTACTACTCGCGCGAGTATCGCGCGAGTCTCATCACCGAGCTCGCCGAGGTCGGCAACCCGGAGGCGTGCCAGATTCAGAGCGAGCATGTGGCCGTGTTCGTGGAAGGCCGCGACACCGCCTCGCCACCTCTCGACAAAGCTGAAACAAGCCGCCGACTCGGGGCATGCACCTGCCGCTATGTGCACGCCTTTTACTGCTCTGATGCGAACGCCGCCGCCGCCGATGACGACCATGCCCGAGAGAGGTGTTGCGGGAGATTGAGGAAGAAGATACGGCGAGGTGGCAAAAATGTTGGGGGAGCTTGAACTGCCGCCTGCACTTCAACAATGCAATGGCAGTGGTGACGGACGCCATTGAAGGTAAGCAGCTTCGTCTTCCTCCTCTGGCCCAACCGGTGCCTCGCCATGACGGGCATCAGTGCAGATGGGAAGATGAGGCACACAGATTTTACTATGACTGCGGCGGCATTGCCGGAACGATGAGTATAGTGCTAGCGGGATTTTATCCACAATGCCGTGTGAGTCACGGGGTGTACCGGCAGCGAGGAGTGTAGGATTCGCCGGCGTGTGATAGCTTAATCTCTACTCCGTAGTAGCCGGGCTCGATCTAGAGGATGATGATGCGGTCTGAGCGGCGTCTCAGTTGTGTGCATGCATACGCGCGGATGCATGTATGCATTGGTTGATGTTCGATCGATCCTCTGAGTAGCGATGATGAAACCCGAGATGTTTTAATTCGTTGTAATCCATGTGTTAAATTTATTTGCGATTCTCACCGCCGGCGGCCATACACGACCATGGCCGCTGCGAGCACCTCGCCCAGCGACGAGCTGGCCGACTCCGGGATGGACTCTCACCCTTCTCGCTCATTCGATAGCATAGATAGCAACGCTCTAGGTTCTGGGTACGGTGGTTGTCCACCCGTCTCTAGAGACCTCATCTCCAGTGACATCCGCGCCGCCCGGTGTCTTTGCCCATGTCGGAGAACTTTTCGGGGCTCAAGAATTTTAATCACGTGGTCAAAAATCGTAATCGAATGGTCAAACGGGGGATTGTAAATAAGACGAATGGTCAAACAGGGATTGTAAAAGTCAAAAAACGGACTTTTATTTGTGGGACGGAGGGTGTATGTTCTGAGACCGTGCTCGAAAAAAAATAGCTGTTCGGCTGATTTTGGGCGATGGTGATTGAATAGTATTACGTGAGAGAGAGAATAAGCTGAAATAAGATAGGCGAGTCTGTATACTTTAAGGTCCGCCCTTCGTCCTCGTCTCGGCCCAATCGGTGCCTCGCCGATCGAGACAGGGCATCGATCTTTGATGGAACTGCGCTAACGATGGCAGACGTGCGCCCTCTTGGCGGAGGGGTGTGTGGGATATGCAAAGGATACGCATGCAAGGTCATGGAAAAAAATTAATTTTGAAACCTATATTTGCTATACACACGCGCAACATGAATCTATTCTCCTCCACGTACACAAGGCAATCACTCCACACTATCGACTACTCCCACTACCGCCTTGCTACCTGAGAAATGAGTAGGTTGGGCTCTATAGCCCCCCTATCGATCAAAATTACACAGAGCCCTACCTAATAAGCCCCACCTAAATTTTTATTCGTAATTACATAGATTAGGAGGGCTAAGATGTATTTGAGATTGATCAGCCCGTCCTATTTTTTTTTTTTTTCGTCAGCGATTCGATTCTTTAATTGCTACCGCCTTGCTACGAGAAATGAGTAGCTTTCCTAGGTTTTTTAACCCCATCGTGTAACCCATTATCCATATCTTCGAATATTGTACAAAAATATATTGTGTGCATGGAGTTAGCGAGTGCACCTCGCCCATCATAATGTTTCTCTATTTACTTCCTCTATACATCTTGATCATCAAGATTTCCCTCCTTTCTGATACTTTCTTCCGCACTCACACCGATGTATCTCTATTTGCCTCGATCCTCTATATGGCCTATAGTCATCAAGATTCCTTCCTTTTACTGACACTTTCTTCCGCACTCATGCCTCATTTATCTCTACTCTATACAACTACCATCAATGGAGCCCACTTATAATTTTATCTAAATACTAAGCGAATTCCCGCACATTACTGTTGGGTAGGAAAGGGTATTGTTAAAGGATTGAATTATTGTCTTGTTTAATCTCAAAAATAAAAGAATTGTAATCGTTGTGAAATCTGATCACAATTAGCTATTGAGCAGAATTACTTTGCTTGTGCGGGTTAGAAACAAAGTTAGTAACTAAGAACTTAAATGTATGAAATAGAGTATATACTCATTTGCATAAAGATTATTTAATCTTATGTTTAAACTCCAAGCTGAACCAATATCGAATAGAAATATTTAGATATGTTGGACGGGTGACAACTTTTGGTAATGTAATAAAACATATATAATAATTTATTTGAGGAAATCCTTGGTAGATGATTTAATCTCTTGAACTTCGTCCCTTCACGCGTCATATCCTGCGCGTTGCCGTACATGACCGACGAACGGTGCATGTGGATGAAGTATATGATCATACTAGACCATCCATGGTGGTATATATGTTAAGCATGTATTCATACGTTGAGTATATGGATATACTTTTTATATATACTGGCCGGTAGTGGCATTTTATGTAATATATTAAAAATATAGGTTCCTTCAAAATTTTTTTCGTGTAGTAAGATCTAGAGTATCTTAATGAGTATCTAAACATACTCAAACTGAATGTGATTTTTTTGAATATGGGTGTAGGTGTATAGAAAGTGCACCCGGGTATATATATATTTCTATTTTTCTTCTGTTTCGAATCTACTCCAACTCACCACCACATACCGCCCACGAACCACTCACGAGTTAACCGACCCTTCTCCTTCACTTCCCACCGGGCCCCGCCTACCCCACCCAAGCCATATACACATGCCACCCAAATTGGCCACACGATTACTACTACCACCCCGGCCCCACCCCATTCCACGCACACACCAACCAAAAATCAAACCCTCTCCCTCTATTCTGTCAAAAAAATTGCCCTCCCATACCAAGAAACCCGAGACCCGAAAAACCGAAACCCCGTCATGGATACGGCGATACGCAAAGATACGCATGCAAGGTGTGTCATGTGTGGAACTGTGGATATGATCAGCATATCCCAAGTCATGTTTGTCACTCGACACACGCCCGGCCCGACAAAGACCGGCCCTTGGTGTACTGCTGCCAGTAATAATCCCAACTCACTCTCGGTCGTTCGGCTACCAACGGTGCTTTTCTCTCACAAGTCACAATAAATCAGCACCGGCCGGCCGGCCCGGCGTACTTTTCTGCCCTCCATCTCGCATTATCGAGCGAGAACACTGTTCATCTTCCTTTCCCCAGACCCAGAGCGCGAGCTTCCGAGGAAAACCGTGCCGCTGAGCCCCGAGCCATGCTGCAGAACCTTCCGCAGGAGTTGCTTGAGGACGTTGCGCTCCGCGTCGCCATGGCCGCACAGGATCCTATGCAGGCCCTCTACAATCTACGGGCCACCTGTACCTAGACACGAAAAGCGTGCAGCGGCGCCATACTGGACCGGAGCATCCCACTAGACCGGGTGCTGCGACGACGGCGGCGGGTCGACGGCTACGTCTGCGCCGGGCCGCTGTACTACTCGCGCGAGTACCGCGCGAGTCTCATCAGCAAGCTCGCCGAGGTCGGCAACCCGGAGGCGTGCTTTAGAGCAGGCATGTCTGCCGTGTTCGTGGAAGGCCGCGGCACCGTCTCGCCGCCGCTCGGCTTGCTGGAACAAGCCGCCAACTCAGGGCATGCACTCGCTCGGTATGTGCATTCTCTTACGCTCTGAAAGCGGAATGCCGCCGGCTATGATGACGACCAGCGGGCGGTGTTGCGGGCTGGGCGCGACATGGCGGCGACGATGGCTGCACCCTGGAGGGCCGTGAAATGCGCGAACTCGGCAACAGGCGGTGGAAGTGTTGCGAATGACTTGTTGGTGGCGCCATATGCGAGAGAGGCGGATATCTTCGTCTTCCTCTAGCACAACCGGTGCCTCGCCCGGGACGGGCATCGATGCACATGGGGAGACTACTGCGGCACCGTCGTCGTGCCGAATGGGGGCCTGGCCTATGGCATACAAACCCCCTGTTCTGCATCGAGGAGTGTAGGATCCGCGCCCGAGTGTAGTAAGTTCTTACGTGTTGCACGATGGGCGTGGAGTTGCATGAATCTATCTTACTTTTGGTACATGATGGTTGATGTATATATGTGGTAATTCGTGTTATATTCACGTTTGCGATGGTGAGACCTTCAGGGCTCAAGAACCCTAATTTTTCTTTTTAATCACGTGGTCAAAAGTTGTAACTAGTCTTTCTCCCTCATAGTAACTCCAAAAATGATGGTTTTTCTTTCTAATTTTTTTTTGTCAAATCATGCTCTTGTCATGTTTCATCGATAACATTTCAATTTTAAATTTCAAAAATCACAACTCCAAACATCAATTTTGGAGCACCTAGTGATTTTAACGAGAAGAAATCTTATAGATGACCGTTGGGATAGTACGTCGAAAAATAAAGCCGTCTGCTCATTCCATTGCGGCTGTTCCGCGGGTCATTTCTTGATCGGACGACGTCGCGGTAACATTGTTCACGAGTTACACATGTCTCGGCGTTTATGAAACTACGAGAGAGATTTCTAAGATTTGTGAACAATGTCACTAGCACTATGTTGGATGGGGAAAACTAAAATAAGAATTGTAGATCTTGCTAAGTTAGAAACTCTCTAGTATAGAACTTTTGATTTGACATTATCTTGTAATGGAAAACTAGGTCTCAAATTCAATAAATAAATAAATAAATGAAATTTAAATGTTTTAAGTGACGTCGGATAGACAAACCACCAACATACCGATTGTAGTTCTCAATTATGAAACTTTGTAGTTTACAACCTTTTGAGATCATCTTGTCATGGAAAACATATACACTCTCCGTCCCACAAATAAAAGTCCGTTTTTGACTTTTACAATCCTGTTTAACCATTCGTCTTATTTAATTTTTATGCAAATAATAAAATAAATAAATGATTATAAAAGTATCTCTAACAATAAAATAAATCATAACAAAATATCTAAATTTTTAAAACATTTTGAATAAGACGAATGGTCAAACAAGGATTGTAGAAGTCAAACACGGACTTTTATTTGTGGGACGGAGGGTGTAGCGATTGAAAACATTTTGTAGTACGTACTACTCCGTATCTTCTGAGACGAGCATTGGGATAGTGCACCCGGCCGGGCCCCGCTCATTACGTCCCTGCACCAGCCGCGCACCGCGCATTATTGCTGCTCACCAATCGGCGCCCGGTACTGTTCAGCTCACCGCCTCGGTGGCGGCGACCATTCTTCACCGCACAATTGCACAAACCATAGCTAGAGGGCGCTCGAGCTTCCACCAAAAGCCCCGCCGCGTCGCGCCTCGTGCCATGGAAAACCTTCCACGTGACATGCTTGCGAGAGATTGCGATCCGAGTCACCAAGGACGCCGCAGATCCCATGGGGGCCCTCGCCAATCACGGGCCACATGTTCGCGGATGAAAGCGCCGTCGCGGCGACCCCAGTGGGGCGGAGCATCCGACTAGACACTGTGCTGCACCGTGGTCGGCGTCTGAGGCGCCGTACTACTCGCTCAAGTATCGCGAGTCTTTCCACCCGACCTCCTCGCCGTCGGCAACCCGGAGCGTAATTCCAGAGAGCCGGCATGTATCTTTGTCTTCATCGAAGGTCGCTGCACCGGCAAACCATCACTCGATCTTTGCGGCCCGGCTTGCCGCCGCGTTAGGGGCATGAAGCCGCCCGACTATGTTCTTGCTCTTGTGCTCTCTGGGGGCTAACACCGGTGCCGCGGGACGGCGACTATGCCCGGCGGGTGTTGCGGGATATCGAAGGTGACAACCGGCGACGGGCCGGGGCGTGGAAGAGCATCAAGTGTACTCGGCCCCGCCGACATGCATGGAGTTTTAGGTTGGGCGACTTGGCGGAGCATATACGAGAAAGAGTGGCATACATCCCATCCTATAGCCCAAATGGTGCCTCGCCATGGCGGGCATCAGTCTGCAACCAAAAAGCGGTCTGCGGCCGTCCTCGCGTCTCGGGTGGTGTGGTGTGCTCCGTGTTTCTGCGGCGAGTGTAGGATCCGTGGCGAGTGTATGAGGTTCTTCGGTCCGATCAATCTTTTGCGGGTAGATATCACTGGCGAGCACGGATATCATTCACGTTGTCTCCGGGTTTGTGATCTTCACACAATCAAACTTTCTATTTGTAGTGCTAGGCGCACTCGATCTATTGCTACCTCCTCTTTCTCCGGATGGTGTTGTCGATCAAACAAACTAAATTGGATAGCTTTTGGTGCGCGCGTGTGATGGTTGATGTTCTCGATCGAGCGAGATTAATTTGATCGATCATATGCATGGTTTATGTTGAAAAGATCCTAAGTAGGAGTATGCATGAAAACCGAGATATTTTATTAGTCGTAATCATGCAATGTGTTATATTTTTCCAAATTTGTGCTTTGTTTGGATGTCCTTCTCCTCTCTTCCTCCTCCCCCCCCCCTCTGTGAGTTGTTCTTCCTATAGAAAGCTCTGTGATATGTGATTCTCTGTGGGGGAAGCGGGTGGCCGCCACGGGTGCTAGGGTTGGCCGGAGCTCGCTAGGGCCGGCGGGGTGGTGGTTGGTGGCGGGGGAGCGAAAAACGAGGGCGGCGAGGCGAAGAAGATAAAAGCGTACCGGGCTATCCGCACTCGTGTTTCTCTGTTTTACTACTTCTTCTATACGAGTAGTATGTACATCCTAGTCATCAAGATTCCCTTCTTTATCTCTACTCTAGACCAACTACAATCAGTGGGGCCTACTTATAATTTTATCTAAATATATATTCATCAGAGATCTAGTTTTGAAGGATTAATTGAAACGAATTCAATGGTGTAATCTAGTTTTTAAGGTACAGTAGTTTACATAGTGGACCCCCCCGGGCGCATGCACTATCTCCGCACTCTCTCGTGTGCCTCTCGCTTTGCTCATCCGACGTGGCCACGTGGCGTACACCACACGGGAAGGCCTGTATTCTGGCGAACTTGGAGCTGGTTACGTGGCGTAGGTTCCCGGTACCCGCTAGCAGACAAATTTTGACCGCTTCGTCTTATTCAAATTTTTTATATAAACATCATCCATTTTGATGTGACTTAGTTTATTATTAGAGATACTTTAATAATAATTTATTTATTTCTAAATTGTATAAATAATTTGAATAAGACGAAGCGGTCAAACATGATGTCTTAGAGTCAATATGGTGAATTATTTTGAGACGGAGGGAGTACTTGTACACTATTTTTTTCAGAGCGCCTAAAATATAGGCGAGCCAGTTCGGCTGATTTAATAGTATTCTATGAGAGAGAATAAGCTGAAAATAAGCCGAAAAAAAGGAGCTTGTAGGAGTAGTAGGCGTCCTTGCGTGTTGTCGTCTTCCCAGTCGGTGCCTCGCCGTTCGAGCACCGTGCAGGTGCAGATGGCACCGCAACTGGGGAGCACGGCCTGCACCAAGGATTGGGCGGAACGACAATGGCGGGCGTGGGCCCTATCCTCTGAGAGCCATACGCAAAGGATTCGCATGCAAGGCCGGACATGGGCCCTATCCTACGATGAGGTGTGTAGAATTACGCAAAGGATTAGCATGTAAGGCCCTATACACGCGTCAGTAGTTAAGGAGCCGTGTGGTGGAAAAGGCTCTCGTGCTCTCTGATAACACGAGTGCCGCCAACGACGAGGTATTTTGATGATGATTTTTATATTCCCGAACCGTTTGACCAAAACATCCTTACTTTTATTGGGACTCGGCGCGGCCGGCGGGCGGTTCATTATTGCTTCGGGGGGTTGTTGATATTTCTTAGCGCAATCAAAGGAAACAGTATAAAACCCATCCCCAATAACGGCGCCCGAATGCTTGTGACATTCCCAAGTAAAACCACCATGTCGGTGATCCGAAAGGGATTGTCAACGGGATAGATCTTGCCATCTTAGATATTTCATCCATAAGCGCACGGATCTATCATTGTAGCATTTCACCCGAAGTATTCAGGGGTATCGTTATTTATATTTTCCCAAAGGAAGGCATGTGATTAATAAGCTAGCATGGCATCTGAATAGAGGAACATGTGTTTGCTTAGACCAAATTGTTCATAACAGGGGTAAGCAATAATGGTTTATGGATAGTGTGACACACACTTAAGAATCCACCAGCAAAAAGGATAAAGAAAATAGATAAAGAATAAATGAATAATCTAATGGAGTAATTCTAATGTATCTAGTCATGGCCATACAAATGAATAGTTAGGATCATATGCAAACTGATCTAAGCATGGTTAGGTCTAGGATACCAGGGAGACTCCCCGGATACCATACGGCCCGATGGGAAGCATTTACGAACTCCTACAGCACACACGAACGTGGGGGGATTTCAAGGGACGGTCAAGGCTTGTCACGACCAAGCCGCCTACCCCCTCAACCGTGGCATGCACTCATATCCGCAGGTGTCGTAATACCCGGGCACCATGCCCGCATATCAGAGCACTACTCTTGTCCCCCCAGGATCCCCACTCGTCGAATGGACGGACTAGAACAAGAGCAAACCCGAAGGAACAACGAACCGATATCCCACCTCTAATCAAGTTAGGCATATGATGATCGATGAAGAACTGAGATGAACATGTCAAGATTATGATATGTAAACTATATGCTAGTTCATATACCAACACTAGAACATGAACAAGACTATACTCTAGTTCATAAGTTAGGCCAAGAACATAGATATAAGACTTGCAAATAGAAGAATGCTCCATTGAGAAGGTATATTACCAAGGCACTTTCTTCTAGGAGACAAGCCCTCCTTGTAGCTCTTCTACTCCAAGTGCTAACCAAGAACTAAGAAGAAGAAGAAAGTAGAAGAAGAAAGAAGAAGTAGAAGAAGAGAGAGAGGTAGAGGTGGTAGAGAGAGAGAGATTGCTGGTTTGCTGGACTCCAAGTGGTGTGTGTTGAGAGAGGGAGAGAGGGGGCCTACTTATACACTTGGAGGAGGGGCCTAAGTGCTAAATTACACCAAAACCGACCTGGTAAACCTTCCTATTCTGAGCAAACCGACCATCCAACGGCGGGGAATCCCCATTTGGCAGGTGCACGAACCGCCTCCCAGTTTGGGCGAAACCGCCTCGGGGAGGGTGCGCCCGCACCGTGTGGTGCGCAGCGCGCCCCCAAGGGCTCGGCTTTGGCCCGGGCCTCGGTGGGGTGTCTTCCCTTGTCTTGAAAAGTTGTGGGCCGGGCTTGGCTCGGCCCGCTTTGATGTTTTGGGTCGATTTGCTCCTAGGCTTGTGTTTTGCAATAATGCGCTTTCCCGGATGGCGTACTTTGGTCGATTTTCCACTTGCTTTTATTATAAATCTGCAAAATAAAATAATAGACACTACAAGTGGAATTTTATTAGTGATAAATGCATATGAGTATAAAAAGGTATAGTTTTACTCCCTTTATGGTAGTAAGTTGACGGGAAAAATATGTCGTTGGTGACCGTCAACAAACTCCCCCAAGCTTACCCTTTGCGCGTCCTCGAGCAAAAAAGAGATAAGTACTTGGTTGTTGATCGGGAGTTGCTACTATGCCGATTACGTTTTACAAGTGCCGGGGTTATAATAAGATTTTCTACTAGAGTTTGAATAAAATGGCACATCTTTTTCCCACCCTTTATTACGTTTCATCGTAGCGGGGCTTTTTAGCTTTCTCAAAGTCTTGGGCGGTTGCGGATAGAACGGTTATAACGAGAGATGTTTATCATTCATCCTTTTGATCAACTTTTTATCCGGGGTTTATTTTTTTTTAGATAATATTTATTTTTATGGGCTTTATTGAAAGTATGGGCTTTATTATATATATATATATATATATATATATATATATATTTTTTTTGGAGAGGTGGGCTCTTCTCGCCTAGACTTTTGTCTTTTATTTCCTCTCTTTTTCTTTCTCTCTTTTTTTTTTTTAGAGATGTGGGCTCTACTAGCCTTCGGACACTTGTCCATTTTTCATCTCAATTTTTTTTTTAACATAGCCCATATCATTTCTCTTTTTTCTTTCAAAGTAGATTCCCTGGATATCAAGTTTCTCTTTTTGGATGAAATCATAGCAAATCCATTTGTACCATATCATACTTGGCAACAACTTAGACTAGATAGAGCCTATGCAACCCACATGAATCGGGTTTTTCAGGGATGAGTTTTTAAACTTAGCCACTAAATCCAAACTTTAGAGAAATTTGAATTATAAACTAGGCACAGGCAAAGCATAAGACAGAGCAACTATTCATCATTTCAACAAGGGATTAAGACTAAACATTTTCATATCTCATATATATAAGCATTAAGGCACACGTAAGAGCTACTTATTCTATTTTTGGATTTTTTTTTAGTTTTAGTTTAAATTATTTTTTTTTTCGATGCAAGATTGCTGGAATTTAAACATGCTAAAATAAAATAAAAATTTGATGGAAGTAAATATGCAATGCAATGATACCTGTGGGGGTCCTCCCCAAGCTATCTGGGAGGCCTACCGTCGGGATCGAAGCCTTGGTACCTCGAGAATGCTTCCTCGCGTGCGTTATGGTAGCCATGTTGGACTCAATTGGGCCCATCTTTGCTGCTGACTCTGCTGCTCCCGGTTCTGGCGCCAGCCATGCGGTAGTTTGCACATGGGTATTGAGCGTGTGCTCAATGTTCCTAGTGCGGGACGTCGAGGTCTTTGCGGTGGATACCGATAGCCTCCACCCCTTGTGGTGGCTGCACATCTTTGGGCCCGGGTGGGGGCATATCGTCGGAGCTGTCGTCAAAGTCAAATCTGTTGGCCCTCCATGCTGCTTGTATCTCCTTCGGCCACTCGATGGTGCCGGTGTGAGGCGGCGGCTCCCACCTAGGATCATACCGGGTATTACCCCCAGGGTCCCCATAGGATGAGGCCATCTTTGCTGAAACATCGGTGTAGGCTGTGGGCGTGGGCGCGTGGCGTGAAGTAGGGCCCATGGGAGGAGGATCCGACCTCGGTCTCGACACTGCGTGAAGAACCGATGGGGGTGTCTTTCTGCGCAAGCTATCGCCAGATCTCGAGCTCAAATGTTAGTGCACGGCTTTTATACAACCGTAAGTCCGGGTTAGGTAACCGAACTATAGTTGCATAGCCGAGGGGAAAAGATGACCAAGCTCGCCCGGATGGTAAAATCTTAACTAAGTGCCCCGCACAAGGCTGCGCAAACAGTCAAAAAATCCACTGGTGTGGAAATGTACTCTATCTGCTGATTATCCAAAGCTCCAATCGCAGAAGCGAGGCGTGTGATAAGAGATGTGCAAGTGACAGGAACAGCAACTTTTGTGATAATATGTAAAAAGTTCCTGCACATCTCTACCACTGGAGCTACTTTCTCCTTGTGGACAATAGCATAGAGTAATTTTAATTCAACCTCATTCACCCATCTAACCCGTGTCTAGGAAACAAAGTCAACGAGATCCAAATATGGATATATCTAAGTGATGGGTCTTTGGATCTCACGTAGTGGCGAGGTTTGAAAGTACCGGCCTCATGAGCACCGGATATTTCCTCCCAAAAGTGATTTCTGACAAAGCCGGGGAGAGCAGCATCTATGTTTAGTGCACATCTATAGCTGAAACCCCAGTGACGAGCTAGGTCCGCCCACGTGACATGATAAAGTGTACCAAAAAGGCGGAAAGAAATTCCTAGCTGGTCCTCTACTAGTGTGCACAAGAATTGAATTGTCAGGAGGCGAGAACCTTCCTCCTCGAGAGGGGGAATATCCTGCCACCCGACTGCTCTCCAAAGGATAGGAAATTCATCGTCCATACCTGTTTGTTCGAGGAGCTCGGAGTCGATTCCGGGCGTGTGCTGGAACACACGGTCCTTGAGTAGGAGATATGCTTGCATCTCCCGATCTCCACGGATGTCGAGGTACGGCGCGTCGGCTTCGTCGATTGTCGGGGGAGCTTGAGCTTCTTCCTCCCCGACGGGTGCAGCGTCTTCTTGCATGGGGGAGTCTTCAAGATCGTCGAAGTTGAGGGCGGAGCTTGTGCTTGTTTGTCGTGAGCTATGTCTTGACGACCGCCTCAACCCGCTGAAGATCTTCCCAGCTTTCTTCATGGCTTCTGCAAAAACGATTGAGCAAGACCTCGGGTGTGCAAGGGTTAGATGAAAGTATGAACTTTCACACCCGTGTTCTTGCTCGGCACAATGTTTTTGGTGGAGAAAATGGAGTGTAGAACAAGTGGGAGAGTGAGAGAGAGTGAAAATGAGAGGTGGGTGCTCTCACACCGGTGCTCGGGCTATTTATAGCCGAGCCAACGGCCGAGGGTCGGTCCACACAACGGCTAGGAGCCGTTGGCGAAGGCGGGACCCGAGCGGCGCCAGCAGGGGTGCGGGCGCACCTTGGGGTGCGCGCGCACCCTGCCCGAGGCCTGGCGGTGGAGTGCTTTGGCGGGGCGTGCTCAACGGTCCGCGAAAAGTTCGTGGCCGTTGTTTGCTCGCGTTCGACCGTTTTCTCCCCTTTTTGAATTTCTCCAAAAATTTTCAAATATAAACTTATTTTTTAAATAGAAAAATTATTTTAAAAATATTTTTATATATACTTTTATGTAGGAAATATTTTTTTTACTCAGATTTTTCATGAAAAGAATTCATTTTATTTATAAAGACTTTTTATTTTAGTTTTTCGAAAGTATTTTCTTATAGATTTTATGTAATAAATATTTTTGTTGATAATAAAATACAATTTTTTTTTAAATATACCCCATTTTTTTTTTTTTTTTGAGGAGCGGGGTTATTTATAGTCGGCTGTCGACTCTCCCCTCCCATCATCGGGGAAAAGCACCTGCTCGGGGGGTCTCGAGTCGATCCTTCAACACTCCACACCGGCCGATGATGATGATATCCTGGTGTGTTGTTGTTTGTACCCGATGAATGGGCACTTTACCGCCTTACTCTCGGCGTGAAAGACTATGAAGCCTTTCCCCATGCGGATATCGGCCTTGGCCGTATAGAGAAACGGCCTCCCCGGGAAGAGAGCGTATCCTCCGATGGGCCCATATCCGGGATCACAAAATGCGTGGGGATGTACTCCGTGTGTATTTTGACTAGCACGTCTTCGAGTATTCCCTCGGGCCGCCTTGTTGATTGATCGCCATTTGGAGGGGCGAAGTTGGCGGGAGTAAGTGTTCCTCCATGGATTTTGTTGAAGGTGGCCTTGGACATCACATTGATCTTGGCCCCGGGTCACGAGAATGCATTGACGAAGGTGTGGGGGCCAACAAATGCGGGTGATAAGTGGGCGTCGGGGTCGCCCTTCTTAGCAATGAATGGCGAGCTCACGGGGATCTTCTTTAGCTCACTGGGTTGACTAAGCCTCAGAGATATCATGTTAACTGACTCGTGCGGGGCCTCAGGTTGCCACTGGATCCCGCCTGAGTCGTTAACCGTACTTGAGCAACAATCTGGGCCACCGGTGTGTTTCTATCATTTTGTTGAAGCTTAGCTGATTCTTCACGACTAATGTCAACCCCTCGAGCTTATTACTCACTCCTTCAAGGATCTTGTCTTGATGGCTCATCTTTTTGGTGAGATTTTCGTTAATTTTGGCTTGGCCCAGTACCAGGTCCTTCAATGACGGCTGACCAGGGTTGTAATTGGAGTTGTACCCCTGGTTACCTTGGAATGGTGACTGGATCGGTTATTCCAGCCTCTGGCGAGGTTGGCGATACCGTTCTTTGTTGTTGATGAAGGCGGCTTCTTCACGGGTCTCGGGGCGGTTATCCCCAGTGGCCAACTTCACCACACGTCTCACGGGTCATGTGGCGTCTCGTGGCGTAAACTGGCGGCTGGCGCGTAGTGTGGAATCGTCTTTGCGCTCCTCCGGTTTCTTCAGCCAGTAGATCCATTTTTGCGGCAAGCATATCCGCCTCCTTCACGGTATGCATGCCTTTTTTGTGTTTTGGCTAGGGCTCTGTCTTCGCCCCAGCTTTGGTTTGCCACCATTTTATCAATCAGGGCTGTTGCCTGATTGATGGTGAGCGATAGAAATGCGCCACCAGCAGCGGCGTCGAGGTGCCCCTTTGATATGGCCGTGAGACCATTGTAGAAGTTACGGAGCACCGGCCAATTCTCCATCCGTGGTGCGGGCATGCTAGAATGTATTCCTGCAGCCCTCTCCCACGCCTCGGAATGGGTTCCATTGATGTCTGGCTTTGGAAATTGGCGATCCTTCCCCTCGGGGCATTGGTTTTGCCCATGGGGAAGAACTTAGCCAGGAACGCCCCGCGGAGCACTTGGCCCACGTCGCGGCGACTTCCTTGTCCTTGTAGAACCATTGTTTCGCCTTCCCCACGAGGGGAGAAAGGAAACAGGCGGAGCCCGATAACGTCGGGTTCGGCGTCCTTGATGACGATGGTGTCGCACGGCTCAAGGAAGTGTTGGAGATGAGCGTTGGCGTCCTCGCTAGGCGATCCACGAATGGGCGCCACGCACCATGGTGATCAACCCGGTCGCGCGACTCAAAGTTTTTGTCGCCACATTCACCACCGGCCCGGTGGGCACGTTGGTGACGGCGGGAGTAGAAAAAATCAGCGCGGCGACCGGGCCATGGCTTGAGTTGCGGTTGGTGTAGGGATGTCGGTCTCGACTGTCGGGGTTCCGGCCGAAGAAGAAGCGGCACGAGACCTGTTCTTCCTTAGGAGTGCCTCGGATCGGAGATGAAGTTTTCCGGCAGTAGGAAACGACATACACTATCCCTGTTTTCATCCACAACGGAGAGAAAACATAAAAGATTAGCCTGTATGAGCAATCGGTAACCATGCACACAGTTCATATTCATAGCCAGCTATTTATTATTATTTTTTTTTTCACAATGTCTTCCCGACAACGGCGCCGAAATGCTTGTTGACATTTCTTAGCGCAATCAAAGGAAAGCAGTATAAAACCCATCCCCAATAACGGCGCCCGAAAATGCGCGCCGGACATTCCCAAGTAAAACCACCATGTCGGTGATCCAAAAGGGATTGTCAACGGGATAGATCTTGCCATCTTAGATATTTCATCCGCAAGCGCACGGATCTATCATTGTAGCATTTCACCGGAAGTATTCGAGGGTATCGTTATTTATATTTTCTCAAAGGAAGGCATGTGATTAATAAGCTAGCATGGCATCTGAATAGAGGAACATGTGTTTGCTTAGACCAAATTGTTCATAACAGGGGTAAGCAATAATGGTTTATGGATAGTGTGACACACACTTAAGAATCCACCAGCAAAAAGGATAAAGAAAATAGATAAAGAATAAATGAATAATCTAATGGAGTAATTCTAATGTATCTAGTCATGGCCATACAAATGAATAGTTAGGATCATATGCAAACTGATCTAAGCATGGTTAGGTCTAGGATACCAGGGAGACTCCCCGGATACCATACGGCCCGATGGGAAGCATTTACGAACTCCTACAAAGACACACCGAACGTGGAGGGATTTCAAGGGGCGGTCAAGGCTTCTTGTCACGACCAAGCCGCCTACCCCCTCAACCGTGGCATGCACTCATATCCGTAGGTGTCGTAATACCCGGGCACCATGCCCGCATATCGAAAGCACTACTCTTGTCCCCCCAGGATCCCCACTTGTCGAATGGACGGACTAGAACAAGAGCAAACCCGAAGGAACAACGAACCGATATCCCACCTCTAATCAAGTTAGGCATATTATGATCGATGAAGAACTGAGATGAACATGTCAAGATTATGATATGTAAACTATATGCTAGTTCATATACCAACACTAGAACATGAACAAGACTATACTCTAGTTCATAAGTTAGGCCAAGAACATAGATATAAGACTTGCAAATAGAAGAATGCTCCATTGAGAAGGTATATTACCAAGGCACTTTCTTCTAGGAGACAAGCCCTCCTTGTAGCTCTTCTACTCCAAGTGCTAACCAAGAACTAAGAAGAAGAAGAAAGTAGAAGAAGAAAGAAGAAGTAGAAGAAGAGAGAGAGGTAGAGGTGGTAGAGAGAGAGAGATTGCTGGTTTGCTGGACTCCAAGTGGTGTGTGTTGAGAGAGGGAGAGAGGGGGCCTACTTATACACTTGGAGGAGGGGCCTAAGTGCTAAATTACACCAAAACCGACCTGGTAAACCTTCCTATTCTGAGCAAACCGACCATCCAACGGCGGGAATCCCCATTTGGCAGGTGCACGAACCGCCTCCCCGAGGCTGGGCCGAAACCGCCTCAGGGAGGGTGCGGCCGCACCAGGTGGTGCGCGCGCACCCCCCTGGGCTCGGCCTGGCCCGGGCCTCGGTGGGGTGTCTTCCCTTGTCTTGAAAAGTTGTGGGCCGGGCTTGGCTCGGCCCAGTTTTGATGTTTTGGGTCGATTTGCTCCTGGGCTTGTGTTTTGCAATAATGCGCTTTCCCGGATGGCGTACTTTGGTCGATTTTCCACTTGCTTTTATTATAAATCTGCAAAATAAAATAATAGACACTACAAGTGGAATTTTATTAGTGATAAATGCATATGAGTATAAAAAGGTATAGTTTTACTCCCTTTATGGTAGTAAGTTGACGGGAAAAATATGTCATTGGTGACCGTCAACAGGGGTTGCGTGTGGCAGAAGCGTCGGTTTCCCCGTGCTGCGGTGCGGAAGGGCAAGAGGCCGGCTACTCCGAGAGGGCAAGGAGGGCGAGCGAGGAAGATGAAGGGCAAGAGGCCGGCAACACCGCTAGACGCGATGGCGGCGGATGCCGTGACGACGTGCTTCCTGCGTCAGCTGCCGGAGGAACTGCCGGGGCAGCCAGATCCTCCGTGGCGCATCATGCGGGAGGACAAGAAACTTCCGAAAAACGCGTACTGCGTCTTCGACTCGTCTGCCGCAAGTTCCGGCGAAGCACACGACACCGAGGAGGCGATCCAACTCATGTCGCTCCGTCGGATTTGTCGGCCTACGCCGGCAATACACAAAGTTTCCACGGGAGCTCTAGCGGGGCGCTTCTTCGAGGCCAATCATCCGGAGGCCATATGCTCTACGAGGGGATGGTGAGGATGACGATGGCGCCATGGGATCCCAAGGGGCCGGAGCTCCTCAGGAAAGCCGCTAATGCTTTGCGGACTTCGGGCGCGGCTTACTTCTTGGCGATCTGGCTGTGCCGTCGGAACCCCTGCGGACCAAGAAGCGCCGGGCGCTGCTCCATGGAATCAGCGGCGGCCCAGCGGCCGGCGGTGGGCGAACCATAATCTGCGGAAGCGGCGTTATTGGGCCCGGGGAGGACCTCATCGAGGCTGCGCGCTGCAACCCAACCTTGGTTGATCTCGACGATGCGGGCAGCGGCGTGGCGTCGTCGATCCCCACGTCGTGCATGGCGAGGTAAGGATGCAAGCGCGTGCGCCACCGCTACCGGGCGGAGGAACCGTCATCTGTCTTGCAGCGCTTCGGTGCGCATCGATCTTGAGTTCGTAATCTGGTTCCGATCCGCCGGAATTGGATGTCGCGGCGATGCACGCCTTCGCCAGATGTGTCCGTCCCCAAAACTAGCTATATTTATTTAGTTTTTATTTGTGTCCGAGATGAGTTAGAATATCACTACTCCCTCCGTCTCATGGGGTTTGTCGTTTTTAACTTTTGAACTTCATGTTTGACCATCCGTCTCATGGAGTTTGTCCCTTTTTACCATTCTCTTTTTTTTTACTTTAATCTATACTACCAACTATCATCAGTGGGGCCAACTATAATTTTATCAAAATATATCCATATGAGGTCTTGTTTTGTAGGATTTATTAAAAGGAATTCAATGGTGTAATTAGAATTTAATTTGATTTTTTTGGTTTGTGAGTTATAACATTTTTTAGTTAGTTCAAACAGTAGGGCCTACCACTGGATATCATGGTGAGGCTGCTGAGTGTATGGGGATTAAGTATATGATCATACTAGACTATCTAGGGTAGGTGGATATGTAGAATATGTGGATATACTTTGTTTATATACAGCAGTAATGATATATTTGTATATATGAAAAAATATGGGTTCCTTCAAAAAAATTTCGCGTAGTAAAATCTAGACTGCGTTAATATGAGTATCTGAACATACTCAAACTGATAAAAAAAACCACGACCTGGGGGGACGACGTCCCACCGGTATCTCATCAAACTGATAAACAAGTATAAACACATGTGCAACGTGGTTTATTGAGGCGGGAGTAACTACTCTTGGGAGTACAGAAACGATAAACGCAGATTCGAATAGGTCTACCCTTTGAAACCATACATATGACCAATGAAACCAAAATAAAAAAAAGTAATAGTCACATTGGCTGACAAAAAATAACCATCAAATGGTACAATTACACGCTAAAGACATGCATATGACTATCATTCATCTCATGCATGCAGATGAACACTTATGATAAGAAATCAAACTGCATCAACATTGAAGCATATAGGCAAACATAATATTTACAATATTCCATAAAGGTAGATTAGGACATTATATATATAATATATATATATATATATATATATATATATATATAAAGAAAGAGACGAACACCAACATATACTATACCCAAGCAACAGGCGGCCTGTAACAATGGCGGTTCATCGTTCACACAATCTAAATAAGTCATAATACATTCTCCTCCTTGATGCTAGTATTACGAGGACCGGGAAGAGTTGTCCTCGTTGGACTCCACAACTGGGCACTTACCATTATTGTCCGCCGTGGTAGATCTTGAAGGAGTGGAGACAGTTTTGTGTCCTTTTGCCGGTAACCAACACTCCAAGTGCAGTGAAATATAAAATAGGTGCCCTGGGTCCATCATGTCTGTGTCTAACCCCGTCCGCACTGTCTTCACTACTAGTTCACTCCTCTCCACTCTGCTTTCCACTCCTCGTTATTATCCCCACAACGCGCACCGCCGCTGCCACTCCTCCTCGCCCTCGCCCTCGCCCTCGCCGCCGCCCCCAAGGCGATGAAGGAGAAGAAGCTGGCGATGGCGGCAGATGCCGTGACGACGTGCTTGCTGTTGCAGCTGCCGGAGGACTGCTCGGCGAGAGATCCTCCGGCGCTGCCTCCAACAGAAGGAACAAGTTGCCGATGCAATGTACATGGAGCTTAAATCGCGTGCGCGGCAAGTTCCGGCGATACACGACACCAAGGAGGCGATCCGGCTCGTGTCGCTCGCGCGGTTCGTCTGCTGCGCTGCCCCTGCCGAAACAAAGAGTTCCCCTGGGAGCTCTGGCAGCGGCGCTTCCTCAAGGCCGAGCATCCGGAGGCCATATGCTACGAGGGGATGGTGAAGATGACGGCGGCGCCGTGGGATCCCAAGGGGCCGGGCTCCTCGGGAGGCCGCCGATCTTTGGGGACTCCCGGCGCGGCTTACTTCTTGGTGATCTTTGTTGTGCGGTCGGAACCCCACGGACCAGAAGCGCGCGCTCCATGGAATCAGCGGTGGCCCGCAACCCTAGGCGGTGGGCGAACCATCTCTGCCCAAAGCCCGTATTTTGGCCCGAGGCGGACCTCAACGCGGTTGTGTGCCTCAACCCAACCTTGATTCGTGTCCCTACCGCTTCCCGGCGGTGTAGAGCTACGGCGTCGGCGACAAACACGTCGTATGCGGCGGAAAGAATGCATGACCCACGAGGGCGAGGGCGGCGTCGTCGATCTTGCTCCGCTCGGTGCCGCCTCCGTTTTGAGTTCATACTCTTGCCGTTCAAATTGAGCAGCTTAGCGGCATACGCCTTCATTAGGATGTGCAAGATGTCCCTAAACTAGCTTTATTTGGTTTTCGTTGTCATATTGTTGTGTAAACATCGGTTTTGCTTTAATTTGCAACATGTGTTTGTTTCCCTGTGTTGAGCTGTAATATAATTATTAGAAATTTAGATGAGAGCTCGCCGAGGGTTAGCGATGAGATGCTCGCCGGCGACCATGGCGGCACGGCGGAGTTGCGCTCCGGCAATGTCATCTCTGATGGGAACTATTAAAGTTTTGGTTGTGTGCATGCCATCTCGACATTAATGATGTTGTTAGTCTTACGAAATGTTTCCCCACCCTCCAAAAGCTCTATGTGAAGGTAACTAACATTTGCATCAAAAATTTATATGTACCTTACATTCCACGTTTAGTTTCTAGCTTATATTGCTTGAAGAGATTTTTAACACGCTCAAATGTAGGTGATATTTGTTGATATTTATGAATTGAATTTGTTTATGTGTAATCCGAATTATGTCTCGAATGAAAGTTTATTTAGTCAAATTATGCAATCGTTGTCACTACGTTTTGCAGGTGTTCAGCTCCTGCAATCGTTGTCAAATTGTGCAAAAAGGGTGAAGCATCTAAAAAAAATTTCGGGCCGAAATTTCCGTAATTTCGGAAATATCGCGTCTACCGCTAGGGTCCGGTATATTGCTCCTACCGCCTACAAATTTTGGAATTTTGAAACTGTGGGCGCCAAAATTTGGGCCCAAATATTGTAGAAGCCCGCCAACATTGTTGCCACCAAATAAAAGCCCCAAGCTAACCCTAGAAGCTCACTCATTCACTCCCAACCAGCCGCCACCTTCTATAAAAAAAAAAAAAAGAGAGAGAGCCGCGCGCGCCGCGCTACGACGGACGCGGACGAGCGCTTCGGCGGCCCTACCCGCTCCCACGCGGCGCCGGCGGCGGCCCCGCTCGACGCGGTGCGGCGCCCCATCCCTTCGTCGCGCCGCCCGGCTCCACGTCCCGCTCGGCCTTGCCCGGCGGGCGTCCCGCCCGGCTCTCGTCCACGCTCGGCGACGCCAAGACCGGCGGCCGTCCCGCTTCGGCGCCGGCCCGTCTAGCACTCGGCCGCGGGCGCGAGGTGGTGCCCTCCCATTTGCTTTCGCCCGGCGAGGCGCCGCCCCGTCCATCAGCTCCAGCTGCCGAGGCGTCGTTTGTTGCCCAACGCCGGCCGGCGGCTCCTTCCCCTGCACTTGCCCGGCATCCAACCATCCTGAAGGTTTGCATCCTCAATCTTAGATGTGTGTAGAGTCGTAGGGATCCTCAAATTCGGATGTGTGTGTGTTATATTGATGCTACCGTGTAAGCCTATTGATTGAGTCGTAGGGATCTTCAAATTCGGATGTCTTGCATGCTATCGATCCTTTTAATGGCTAACATACATATGCATGCTACTTGTGTAAGCATATTGATTGATGATGCAAAAGCTGCTTTGCATATATACAAAGCAACACTTCTAGCTTGCATACAAATGATGATTTGTTGACACATCTTATAGTATATCTTTTATAGCTCAATTAAAACTGAAATAAGGGTATAAATAAATATTTATGTAGAACTAGGGGCTTTACTAACAATTTCCATGAGTTTTGGTGAATTATATATTTTTCGAGGATTCACAGGAAAAAAGCCCGGAGTTTGCACCCCATACGATGAAAGGACATGACCGTGAAGCAACCCAACTTGAAACCCACGTAAGAAGACCCTAGAAGACTCCAGAAGCCAGCAGGACCAGGGCTGGGGCCACCTGTCGAGACAAAGCGGCGGCCCACTTGAGCCCCCCCGGCGGCGGCCGCCCCCGTGGGCCCCCCCGTCAGCCTCCTATTCAAGGTCGGTTCATAACCGCCATTGAGGATCAATCTCATCCATCCATCAAGGTCGGTTTCATCCAAGGGCTATGGTTCATCGTCCCCGCCTATATAAGCATGCCCCCTGGCCCCTGCCAGGGGCAATGATGGTTCATTAGTTCATTACCCCATCGGCTCGGCTGATCAACGACCTATGCCCTAGCTTCTAATTAGAAGAGCTCTAGATCTAGTTGAGAGAGAAGATTAGCAAGTTGAGAGACTAGTTCATAGCTCCCTTTGAGAGTAGCTAAATCTAGTCTTGTTCGAAAGATAGATATTGAGTGGAAGGAGAAGTAAAGGGGAAGCTCGAACCCTGTCGGTGTCTCCTCTTCGCTTGTACCTCGGGGACCAAGCCTCCTTTGGAGCTTGATCCTAAGACAACTACGATTGGATCGACTTCTTATTTGAGTAAGTTTACTTGTTTATATTATTCTTGTGGTTTGCGACTCTTTTAGAGTACTTCAATTCTTGTCACTCTTGGATTGGAGTTGCTACCCCTAATGTGAGTGTGGTGCTTAGACTAGATAGCCCATAGATACACCCTACCTTCCTGGAATCTGTGGTAACTAACGTAGGTGACTTATAGCTATGTTAATTCTTTGTAGTCCACATCCCGTTGGATAGGCCTTGGTAGAACCTATTTGCTAGGAGTTTGCACTCTTTGCTAGTGTCTTTCTCCTTGAATAAAGTTCCCATAAGATATATTCACAAGCCTTACAAGGATATCAATTAGACAACCATAGCCGTCTTCTTAAAAGATTTATCAACTTCCTTCCTTGTCGAGATTCTCTCGCCTTAGTTATATCTTCACTATTCGTAAACCTTTCTCCTTGTGGATACGATATTTGAAACCCATCTCCCGGGTGAAGTGCTCACCGGTATCCGTAAACTTTGCGGATTATACAAATCATAAATATTTACGTGGGCCTTAACTTTTACCAACAAAGGAGGTTAGGGTTTTTTGGGTGGGATTTTTTTCCAATGGGTGGGGGTTTTTTGAGATTTTCTACTAGCTAGCTTGCTTGTGTTTGATCATGCATATGCACTCACAGATAGAAACATGTTGTTTCAATTTCAACTAGGTTATTCAATTGTATGCTGAATTCTACATACTTTGGACAATTTGATGTAGTTTAGTACATTAATTAGAAATGGCTTAACTGAATATTCAGCACTTTTGTAGCAAGATTATCCACTAGGTCCTCCAATTAATCATCTACGTTACTAACCACATCTTGAGGAGACACAAGTGATATATATCCGTCTTTTAGCAAGTCATGCCACATATATAGGGGCATCGATTGCTTTGGTTTCTGATACTATAATAGAATTACCCCCGAACTTTAATTTACAAGCATTCTACACACTTTGGACAATTTGATGTAGGTTTGTGATGACATTTAGGATGATTAGAAGGCCACTTGTGTAATTTTGGTTTTGTGAAATTTGTGGTTTCCTTCATGAAATGTAATGTACTAAGCAACAAAAAGATAGATGACATGAGTAATCGTGTCATGTGGATAACCAAATTGCACCTGCAATTACTATTTTCTATTTTGTTCAGGCACAAAGTTTGCATCTTCAAATACTTAACTTTTCAATTGTTGTGTTATAGTTTTTGTATTGATCGTAAATGATACAAATGTTTTAAAGCCGAATTCTCCTGTACTCCCTCCGTAATGGTATTAGAAGTCCTTTAGGACAGGATTACGCATACCAAGGAGTGATAAATTAGGGGTAATTTTTCCATATTTGCCCCCAATAAATAGGGTACCGGGTGCATTATAGCACCAAAGCATGCACAGCTCGGTTGGCTAGTGCCGCTAGTCCCGAGGATAGTGGTTGCGTGTTTCGATTCCCCGGTTGGTTCATTTTTGCGTTCATCGGCTATTTTGGCTCAACGAGCATTTAATCACCGGGGGGTAGTGGCGTCCGAACAAGAGCGCGGAGTACAACGACTTCTTTTCTGCTCTTCCTAGAAAGTTGGAGAAAGACTTCCTTTAGCGTTATGGAGGGTGTATGTTCTTGAAATCAATTTCCTTTCATTTGTTTAAATCATTGGCAATATTATGCTCTGTAATTTTTGATTGCATACAAGATTACGGGGAACCCGGTCGTCTTGAGGGCGGGGTTCGGACCGAAGTCGTGCCACGGCGGTGCGGCGTACTCCACGGGCGCCGTGCAGGCCAAGAGTCCAGCCTCGCCGGGAACCAGTCGTCTTGAGGGCGGCGTTCGGACCGAGTCGTCGCGTGGCGGTCGCGGCGTAATCCACGGGGCGCCGTCCCGCCCGAGTCTGCCTCGCCCGGGGAACCCCGTCGTCTTGAGGGCGGCGTTCGGACCGGAGTCGTGCCTCGGCGGGCGGCGTACTCCCAAAGGCGCCGTCGGGCCCGGAGTTCTTCCGTGTGGGTTGTTTGTTCTCTCCGAACCCTCGAATGGAGGGGACTTCCTTCTCTCAATACCGAGGACTCGGGATCCTCCAAATGGACGGTCTCTTATGAATTCATATCGGCAAATGGGGAAGAACAACACAACCCCCTCGGTGAGATTCCCCGAGCTCTCCATGTACGAGGATTTGAGATATGAAAATCAAATAATATATATCCCGGAGCGTGGGTTGTTTGTTTTTTTTAGGAAGTTGTACTAGTAATAACCGATAACACCGAAAAGTTAAATTATCAACTTTTTAGAGAGCATAGGACGAAGTCTCGTAAACTGGTTCGACAATAATTGATCAAGTTTTTTTTTGATAATGGAACAAAAGTTCTAGCCTCTACTAATAATTGGTCACGTTAATCTGTAAGTTCTGTTTTAACAACCTGAAGATGGGACTTGTTGGCATATATTGATCTACGTTTTACGACCCATTATGAGTTTTTATCTTGTCCATTAACAGATTGTGTTTGTCTATAAATGACACACTTGTTGGCATATATATGTTTTGCTCTTTGTTCATATTATCCGCAATTGTTGTGTTTGTCCATAACTAACACACTTGTTGGCTTCTCTTCGCGAATTGCATTGGTTGTCTTAATGCGAAGTTGGAGCAAAAAAAGACATGATCGAGAAGAAGGACAAGTGGATCAAAAAGGCTGCAGCCTTCACCGAACCAACCGGTAAAGAAGAAGTAGGACATTGAGGAGCTAAAGAAGGAGAAGCGGGGATGGCCTTAGAACAAATACCGTCCTAACTAATCACCATATGTCATAGTCAATTTGGTTATTTTTTATTTGAGGGCACAACAATTGTTTGTCTTTTTTATTTTTCTCGATAACATGCCTGTTTGCTCCAGTTGACATCAAGTTTTGCTAAACAAAAAATAAATGTAGTTGTCTTATTTTAAAAAATAAACAACACCCATAATTACACTTTTTTTTTGTCATGATTACAAACCAAATAGTGGTAACATAGGGATAACAAATTAAAAATGAGGTAGAATTAAAAATAATTGCAAGAACATATGGATACCAAATTTTAAAAGGGAAAATCAAATATTACACGATCAATAAAAATGTGAAAGAAAAAGTATCATACTAGCAAGGGATGCATTTAAATAATAAACAAAAACTTTGAACATGGGACCAATTTAAATAATAAACAAAAAACTTGAACCCATCAAGATTCGAACACTCGAGCTCGGGTTCAAACAAAGCTCCTTCCACCACTAGGTTATTTAACTAATCACTAGAACAAATATCAAATTTAAATCAAATTTTACAAATTTAAAAAGAAAATCAAATTTTACACGGATCAATAAAAATTGAAATAAAAAGTATCATACTAGCAAGGGGGCGATTTAAATAGTAAACAAAAAAATTCAAGCCCAACAGATTCGAACACTCAAGCTCGAGTTCAAACAAAGCACAATCCACCACTACGGTATTTGAAGGATCTTAATACAACCCGGGTAAGGTTGTCTTTAAACATTTTGAGGACTAGTTAGATGGATATAAATCCCTTCAACCGGGCCCTTCTCCGTCCTTTTCCCCAAATCAATATCTTTCCCCTCATCTCCCCATCTCCCCATCTCAAAAAACCCTCATCGGCGGCGGCGATGGCGGCGGGCGGCGGCGTTAGGGCGACTGACAGTGGCGGCGTCGACCAGCCGAAAGCAGCGCAGCGATTCGTCTCGGCGAGCGCCAAGAACCCCTAACAAGCGCCAGAAGGCTTGCGCGCGGGCTGCAGTCGGCGGCGTTGATGCTCGCCGAGTCCGGAGCATGACGAGGAGGAGGACATCGATCCGTCGGCCATTGAGCTCAAGGAGACAAGGAAGGACACGTTGAGGTTGACCTCCGCGTTCGGGCATCCAGCGGCCAAGAAGACCCCTGCGGTTCCGCCGACAAGGGAAACGGGCAGCCTCTGCCGCGGCCAAGAAGAAGAACACCACCCCCACTAGGCAAGCGGGGGAAGAAAGGGTCTTCCTTGACAAAGGGCGGGGATGAAGAAGCAAGTGAGATTTCGGACTTGCTTAGGGTTTTTGTTAGGGTTTTCGCTTAGTGATGGTTAGTTGTTGAACCGGACCTCCATTCTTGATATATATGATTTCTAGTGATGCTTAGTTGATGAACCGGACTTCAATTTCTCGATATATATGAGTCCTTGTGATGATTACTTGCATTACTCATACATATGATTCCTAGTGATGATTATTTTTGATGATCTTATATATGTTCCTATTTCATAAGTGTTTAGTCACTCCTCTCAGTATGCAAAAACGGAGGAACCTCCTAAATGTTTGTGAAATATGATGACCATTTGACTTATGGTGCATTCTGAGCATCCTAACAATTTGTTGTGCTCGGGTTTATTTAATTTCTCAATGAATAGGATGTTTCGAAATAGAAATTCAGAAACTTATGTGATGCCTTGGTAACTTTTAACTATACTTTGAAAATATCAATAACTATAGAAACCCGTAACCATTACCCCCGAACTTTAATTTCTCAAGTTTGGTATTGCATGCCTACTTGATATTTTATGTTCTACTCTCACGTAAAGTGTATGAAACATCAAGTGACAAATGACAAAAATGTTTAGTACCATTCTAATGGTTGTGCTCATATAAAGTTTCAATGTTTAGTACATTAATTAGAAATGGCTTAAATTCAGCACTTTTGTAGCAAGATTTATCCACTGGGTCCTCCAATTAATCATCTACGCATTACTAACCACATCCCGAGAGACACAAGTGATATATATCTCGACTTTTAGCAAGTCATGCCACATAGGGGCATCGATTGCTTTGGTTTTTCAGATACTATAATAGAATTACCCTTGAATTTTAATTTCTCAAGTTTGGTATTGTATGTTCACCGATATTTTATGTTCTACTCTCACGTAAAAGTAACATCAAGTGACGATGATGATTCTTCGTAGTCTATTGATCCTGTCAAGTATTGCGTGCATAAGTCGCAAAGCTTGATATCGGTGACTACATGTGCTACATGTTGGACATGTTCGACAAGTATGTTGGTGGAAGGATGAAGAGGTCAAGTGGATGAAATTTGTGAGGAACCGCCGGGGGCTTAGATGCTTTGTGAACTGAGTGTTAGTCAACTGAACCGATTGTCTTGACCGCAGTTACTTGGAACTAAAATGTGGATCTTTATGTCTATAATTTAAATACATATAAATATGTATGCAACAATGTGGTGCTTTGTTACGTAGTAAGTTAATTAGGATCCGGGAAGTGGTTGGTGAATGATGGATGTACGAACTTGAGTCTCACTTGCCGATGGATGTTAATTAGAACCTAAATGCTTTGTGATGCTTATCTAATCTGCCATGTGTCATAGCTGCCACCGCTAATTTGATTTGTGTCCAAAGAAATTAATATCTTATATATGCAAAGTGATGGCAAATGAATGTTTAGAAATTTAATGTTTCCCCGTGTCCACTTCTCGCCCGGTATATCACAAATGATTTTTTTTTTTTGAGCACGCCTAGGCGCATTTTTCATTAAGCGTAAAGAGTGTTACAAACTATGGTCGATTCGGTAACACGAGTATTACCTCGATCACCATCCCTACTTCTCTTTGGATCTTACACTAGCGATTACATTGGAACAAATTTGCAACAAGAAAGAAATAAAGAGATCAACTCAATAATAGATCTTTGAGTTCTACATTCATGCTTACAATTTTCTGATTTGAGATCATGTTTGTATTCAAAGTTAATTCGTTACAAAATGAACAAAAAAAAAAATAAAAAAACTCAAAAATGCTACCTAGCTAGATAGGAATCGACACTTACAATTTTTAGTTGACATGAAGTCCGCTATACCACCTGCTACTAAAAACTATTAGACATGAGGAACAACGAAATTGTTTTGAACATATATTCCTATTGGAGGTGAGATGATATATACAAGGCCCACCACCCTATATATCCTAAACCCTACTAGCCCAACTCGTCCAGTCTAATCCTCCCACCGCCACCGCCGTCTCTTGCTCGTCGCCGCACGGCGCTGGCGTTCATTAGGTATGGCGCACAAGGATGTCTCGCCCGGTGGGGCGTGGGCGTCGAGGAGGGAGGAACGAGCCATCGCCTTCGGTCGGCGCGCATGCCGCAAAGATATCCGGTAGGTCACGAAAACTGGGCGCCTCGTTAAGTGTCCCGATTGTAACCTAGGTCGTGTGATCGAGCTTCGCGTCAAGTCAGATACTCCAAACAAGGGCAAAAGCCTTTTCAAGTGCCCAAGGAATGGGGTAAGTGAAGCTATCTTTGTAACTGTGGTTTACCACTTGCATAATCTTTGTGTTAATTCACTGTTGTTGTTCGAACTGTTTGTAGAATCCCAAGTTATGTGGCTACTATAAGTTCCAAAAGGAGTACTTAGATGACTTGATTCATAAGAAGGTGGTTGTCCTCATGTCCGTGGATCTTGAGGATCCGAAGAAGGAAACGAGGGGAAGTGAAACCGCAAATGATGAGGAGATGAAGGACCCGGAGAAGAAATTGGATCATGTGTTGTGGAAAATGAATTTGGTCTTTGTTTGTGTTGGAATTGCTGTACTTAGTGTTGTAGTGAAGTACCTGATGTAATGATGTTGTGTAACAATTATCGAGCAACAGTTATGTGTTTTATAAGGATATATATAATCCGGTTCAATCTGATAGAGTGATGAAAAGAAAACTCTTGAAATTATGTGAATTCTATTCTTGTTCAAAGGTTCGGTATCAATCCACTTGACACCACACAAAAAAAAAAAAGATAAATGTAAGCAAATCGTATGTGAATTCCATACATTCTATGTTCACACCCAAACAAATTCGTATATAAAGTTATCAAACAAAAAGTCATCATCTCGTCCTTCTACCCCAAAGAACAATTGGTGCAACAACTCCATCCTCAATGTACGCCGCCATCCGAGTCATCTTCATCGTCATCAAAGGGCACATGGTCCGGTTCATCAACCGCTTGGGCCTACACCGAAAGCAATAACAGACATCCCCTGATGTGCCTTCCTTGTCCGATCTTGTCCAATTTGTCAAAATCTATATTTGTCCATGAGGTAAATCCATGTCTTGGGTGCCCACATCAATTGAGTCCTCCAGTTCTAGTTCAGGCATGGCTAACAAGTTCCTTGGTTTCATTGCAATAACATTGCTCCATCCAGGTTTGTTTACCAGATCCACATAAAACACCTGTTCTACCTGTGTCGCTAGAATATAGGGTTCATTCATATACCTGTACCGAGTAGTATTGATATCAATAACCCCAAACTTATCCTTGCCGTATCCTTTGTTTTACATTTGGTAGTGGAAGTAGGCACATCATACCGGTCACCGAACAAAATAACTTCTTTTTGTCTAGGGAATTCTAGTGAGATGATTCTTTTAATCACCCCATACCACCACATGTTGTTACTCGATGGTCACCCTTGACAAGCACGCCACGCTTACGTGAAACAAGGTTTTTCTCAATGTCACCGCTCGAAATAGCCAATTATTGATCTTTGCATCTATGCATTGTACGAGCTCGACTCTCTGTCCAATCAGCAAGTGCAAACATATCTTCATCTACTTCCCTTTGGCATATTGTTCCCCGACCCTGCCCTCGAACCATCGACAAATTGTTCCTCATGTCGCCTTTCAAGATTTCTTTCACCAAATTTCTCCTTCGGATCTGCCTTTGTGCTTGCTGCATAGGAAAGTATATCAATGTTATCTTAAAATATAGAATTTAAAAATAATGATGTATATAATAATGTAACTTACTCGACCCATGGTTTAGCTTCATTACAAATATTAATCATGTAGTGCTTCATCTTATGCATCTCATCTCTTTTAAACATATAGACAGTCTGTCCTCCCCTCTTGTAGTCCATTGGAGCAAATATGCTCAAACCGGGCGGTGGCTCATTCACAAAGTATTTTTCATGACGATCCGCACGATTCGGCTTTTTGTCCATGTCCAAGAATCTAGAACAAAATGTAAGGCACTCCTCGAGTATGTATCCCTCGGCTATTGAGCCTTCAAGGTATGCCTTGTTCCTCACATAATTTTTCACAAGACGTAGGTACCGCTCCCACCGGGTACATCCACCTATAACACACGGGCCCTCCAAGTATAGCCTCATCACCAAATGAATAGGTAAATGCATCATGATATCAAAAAATGATGGTGGGAATAGCATCTCAAGTCGACAAAGAGCATCCGTGATTGAAATACTAAGTTTGACCAGTGCCGCTTCCACCAAACTCCTTGGAACATAGTGCATCGAAGAAATTACTAAGCCGGATCAATGCAACAACAACTTGTTCGGCAAAATCCTCCACACTATTAAGGGTAATAGTTTCTATAGAATCGATGGTAATCATGAGATTTCAAGCCGTAAACCTTACGTGCTTTTAAGTCAACACATCTTCTTATATTGGAGGATACCCCATCGGGCATTTTCACTCCATACGAGAAATTTGCACAAAAACTTTTTTATATACCAAGACTACCCCGATCGGTGATGAAGATTCTCATTATACCAAGTACTACCCCTCGATCACCGATGAAGAAGTTTGGCCTTCTTCGAACTCATTGATGAAACAATCAAAGAAACCCACTTTTTTTACTAAGTGAAGTTGAATCAAACCCTGTCATTATATCTTGTATTGCATTGACATGTACCACATGGGCACACAAGAGACAATCCAATAGGTCTAGATGATGATGAGGTATACTTATCAATCCAAGTTCTGAAATTATCCTTCCACTCTTCTCGATTGTCGAGGCAAGCGCATCCAACTCCTATCTTCGTGTGATGCGGACATTGATCTCGCGCAGCCCAAGAACATAATGAGCAAATAATCATGATCTATACGTAGCGTATGCATGCCCATATATATATATGCAGGGGATATCGATATAGCTACGTTACCTTTGCCACGAGAGGGGCGCCGGTCGGCCGGTAAGCGGGGGGCGCCCGCCAGCGCAAAGGGTGGATCACGGAATGCGGGACGTCGGGCGATCGACCGGGATGCGTAACGAGTCCCCCGAGTATTCCAAGCGTCTACTAGGATCGTTTAGTGGGCTCTTTTCGTTAATTGGGCGGTGGCCAGCTACTAAACAAATAAGCGTGGCGATAGACAAACATAAGTGCAACCAAGTAAAAGTTCATTGCAATAGGTGTGTATAAGTTGCAACGCCAAATGGATAGTATTACAACCATACAAAATGGTGGCAATACATACATGTTATTGCATTGTTGGCATTTGTTAAGTGCTAAAAGAATAAGCTTGTTGGCATTTGTTAAGTGCTAAAAGAATATGAAGGATTCTCAAAGTTTACGTAACACCTACTATTGTAGCTTTTCCCTAGGATGAGTATTCTAGAGTATCGTATCCACAAGGAAGCTTTGGTTAAAGAATTCTAATAAGTCACAATCATGTATCCACTAACTTAGCAAACCACAAGACTATAGTGAGGGGGTAATTGTTAAAGGATAAGTAAACCATAAAATAATAACCCACCTACGATATCAAAGAATAATTAAACTAATCAAGAGGTCAAAGGGAGAGATCAAGGTTCCTGGATACTTCTCTATTACTTAGGTTCTATGGTAGCAATTATACTAATGCACTTTGGAGCAGCAGGTCCGTCCCAACTCTCAAAGAAGACTGGGAAGAAGGTAGTTGGGAGAAGGCTGCCTAAAGCTCTACTGAAAACACCAATCCGAACGTGGTGGACTACAAAGGCCTTACAGAGTCAAGTCACCCCGGGCTACCACAACTATCCGTGGGATTGGGCGCAACCTCGGGTAACCTATAGCCTAGACACCAAGTCTACACTATCGATTACTACTCTAGCTACCTAGCATAACTAGAGCCCTCAATACGAAATGAGATCCCATGCAATAGCATAACAACTATACTAACCATATATGAAATACATGGAAGTAAATAGAGAAGATAAATATATGAATCTTAAGTCTTGTAGAGAAGATACATAGACATACCATACTCAAGACATCTCGAACAGAGCATAGCTCCTCTCTCTTTTTACTCTTGATTAGATCTAAGTTAGATCTAATCTAGTTCTAATTACATGGCTAATCTATCTCTAATTACATGACTAATCTTCTTCTAATCTACTTCTAATTCACTAATCCCAGAGAGAGGTTATCCTTACATTGGGACACCTCTACAACTGAGAGATAATGAATAGAATGAGATAGAATGAATTAGGGTTTAACCCTGGGGTCAGGGGGTCTTCTTATATAGGCCTTGGCAATGAACGATGACCATTGGATCAAACCGACCTTGGCAACGGTGTAGATACAACCTCAAGGTCGGTGGTAAACCGACATACAAAGCTGAGGCTGACATGTGGACCCAGCCTGGCGGCCGACCTAGTTGGCACTGGCGGCCGCCAGGGTGGCATGCCACCTCGGCGTCCCGTTTCTTCTGGTGTCCTCTGGTACCTTCTAGAATGTTTTAGTCCACTTTTCGGGTCAAGTTACTTCACGGTTAAGTGTTGTCATCGTATGTGAGATATATTCTAGAACTTTCTCCATTCTTCTCTGCATTTATCTGTTAAGTCCCTAAAAGGATATAAATCACCAAAGCTCATGGAATTATGTTAGTTAGACCCCTAGTCTATGTTGATATTCATTTTAAGCCCTTATCCATGTTTAGTTGACTAGTAATATTATGCTATAACAGGTGTCAACAAGTTCCCCCAAGCTTACCCTTTGCTAGTCCCTAGCAAAGCCAAACTTAGCAATGGATCAGGAGTTGCTGCAACGCTATCACACCTTAAAAGTACACATGCTTTCAAACAAAATTTCTCTCCAGATAAAGATAAACTTTTTTTTAAAGCTTCAACTTACCCATATTACCTCTTACCTTTTGGGGCTTATATCCTTTTCTTCAATCTTGGGTAATTGAAAGATAGAACAGTCAAGTCGAACACTATATCTCAAACTCTTTTGATCAACTGTCCTTCTGGAGTTTTTGCTGATTTTCTAAATAAAACTCAAAGTTCCTCAGTATGACTCTCTCTAATCTCTCATTTGTGGTATTTGTGTATCCTCTCTAAGGCAATAAGGTAGTGGTTGCCTTTCTCTCATGATATGTAGTATTTTTGGCTAAGGCAGTAGCACACTATGCCTTCTTCTCTCTCACCCTATATCTAAGGCTTATATGTGGAGTTCATAGGTGGGAGAAGATTAAATCTACTTACTAAGCATATATTGTAAATTCAAGCAATGGATCCGAAGTTACAAGTCACACTGATCAAGTGGTGCATGTGTATGGTGGATAGAATATAGATGGTAGGGAATGTAGTAAAGCATGTAGTGAAGTGAATAGAATAGATGATGGAAGATCTTACTTTTGCTCCTCAAGGAATCTTCTCTCTTTTGGATTTGGAAACTTTATAGAGAACCTGGGTTGTATTTTTTTTTCTTTCTTTATTTTTTTTCTTTTATGGAGAGGCGAGCATCTAAGTACCCATTGTTTTCATCGGACACTTGTCCATTTTTTTAACTCTCCTTTATTCTTTCTATTTCTTAGGGAGGTAGGCTCTACTCGCCCATAGGACACTTGTCCATTTTTCATCTCCCTTTCTTCTTTCTTTTTCTTAGGGAGGTAGGCTCTACTCGCCCGTAGGACACTTGTCCATTTTTCATCTCCCTTCTTTTTTTTTAAATACAACCCAAATCTCTTTTGAAATAACTTTTGAGAGATAGACAAATGTAATTGAGCTTTTGTAAGATATTGGCTAGCAATGTGTGAGTGAATGGGTGTAGGGAATATTTTTGGTTGTTCTCTCCCAGGGTAGGAATAGAACATTTTTTTGTGGATATTTGGTGGATGCTTTGTGGATGCATACTTCCAGGGTAGAAGTAGCATAAATGCAAGTGGATAGAGTGGAGTGGAATAAAGTGTGCATGATCGGTATGACAAGTTTCTAAGGGTCGACAAAGATTGAACAAACTCAATGCAAAAGCAAGCGACTATATATATGTCAAAAGGCTTTCCTAATCTAGGGAGCATCTATATATGGCTGTGGTAGGAGGTTCAACACTCATCATACAGAACTTATCATGTGCACTTTAATTTTCAAAAGATAAATCTCCGTAAATCTAGTATCACTAGGAGTAAGATAAGTAGCAGCTCAGGACTCTCATATATCATATCCGTCAATTACCTAGACTTGAGCAAGCATTTGCTACCCACAGTGTTTTAGGTTCGAACAAATCTCAAGTCAAAGTAGTTGCATTAAAAAGCTCGAGAGAAATTAAGCTTGAAAGGTAGGTACTTGAAAGGAATTATGACGAGCAACTATTCATCATCTCCAAAGCTAGAGATTATCTTTAGAGTTTATTTTATTCTCACACTTTAATAAAGACTCTTTAATAAAAACTATATAGACTCTATTTATTTGATTTCCTTAATTATGCATCTTTTTAAATCTTTCTAATAAAGCAAACAAATCTAGCTAAAATTAAATAAGATAGAAGGATACTTATCTAGATACATGGGGGTTGCACTCCCCCAAGCTGGATGTTGACATAGTCTTCGATGTTCTTGATAGTTGGAAGTAGAGGTAGATAGTGATGGTGGACTGATCTTCTTTGATGACAGACGCCATGTGTATCATGTCTCTCTTCCTTGAGATCCTCTGAACTCAAATAGACAACAAAGCTAGTGGAACTTGATTAAGCGTTAGGGGTTATCCACGTTGCTTCTAGTTGCCAAAGATTAGGATTATTCCTTTTAAGACAGTAGTTCAAAGATCAATAATATTTTTGGATTTTCTATGCAAAATAAAGAATGATGATGCATACATATTTATTTTATTTTTATGCCACCACAAGTAAATATCCTTGTGGATTGTTACGCACAAAAATTACTCACATGGGGCTTAGAGTTTTTCATGTCTATGCAACAAACAAATATTTATTTTCTTTTCTAATGCAAGGCTAGTAATATAAATATGCTAAAGGAAAATGATTATGTAATGCAAGGAAATAAATATGGATAACTACCGATCTTACCTTTCGGCGAGGGTTCAGTGTTTTAAGTCCTCTGAACGAGACTTCTTACCTTGTTATTTCCTTGAGTGTATTATCTGATCTTGACGGTCGTGCTCCTTGAGATAGTGAAGGATGACGTCACCCATGTTCTTTGCTGGTCTTATGAGTTGGAATGAAGCATTGATGTAGGCAGCGTCTTATTTAGTGTGCATGCTTGCAAAGTCATGATAGAGATCAAGTGCATGGGCTCTGTTGGTGGGAAAACACCAACAGAACCAAAACTTCATTCATTCTTCTCTAACCATAGGCACAACAAACAAGATAGAATTGATTCTTAAATGCTTTGCTTAAACCTAACTTGGGTGACAAGATCGAAGATTGAGCTTGATTGTTTATGGTTAAAACTTACTGACGGTCGAATCAAGCTCGTTGACTCTTGGAAGGGTTTTCTTATCTAAACTTGATGTATCTTATTCTTCCAAAGCAAGGTGAACATCATTTTATCTTACATGGTTAAGACTATAAGATCAAGAGAGTGATGATAGGAACAACTAAAGAAACAAAACATGTTGAGCTAATGAAGTTGGATCGAGCAAGGTTATTACTCTAACATGTTTAATTCTTTATTTATAAACAAGCCATACTTTAGGTAAAGCTTAAGTAATGACAACTTACCTCAAGATGTTACCTTAGTATCGGAGTGTGACAGCATCGTAACATCTTGTGATGGTCCTTTTCTTCGCTCGAAGCTTTCCTTCTTTGGCCTCTTGCGTATCTTACTCCTTACTTATCTCTTTTATTGCATCGTACTTTCTCTCTTGTTCTTTAAATTAAGCTAAGACCTTTTTGCTTCTCTCATGATTTTATTCCTGCAATATTAGTTGACAATAGATACCCAAAGGAATATACAAGTAATTGTAAACAAAGGTAGAATTGCCACGGAGCTAAAGATTGCTTTTATACGAGAAAAAGTTTTGATTGGAAATTTTATATGCTCACCATTACTTTCTCTCTAGTTGAAAATTTTATTATACCTTAAGTTTGATTTTTATGCATGACATTTATTAACCATTCAAACTTAGAGAGACAAAGTAATAATGAGTAAGGGGATTGCAAACCAAAGCATGTCGAGTGATGGGTGCTTGAGAACAGGAGGAGTATGTCGGATAATCTTTAGAGGAGTCGACCTTCCTCCCCATGCTCGAGCCTTCCTGTCACTTTCGACACTTTAAGTGTGAATGCTGAACCATCCCTAATCGTGTGTTGTAATCACCATGTCCTCGGATGTTGTTCATCCTTTGTTCCTGCAAGTTTAGTGACCAAGAATACCCGAAGGGAACTTGTCCTAGGAACATGTTGTTGTTTTCTTTTAGAGCCTTCATGTGTTTAGATTTATATATATATATTTAATAGAACATAAGACAGGAGTTGTATACAAATATGAGTTTTATATTCACTTACCTGTCTTTAATGTTCTTGTGGCCTGTTGCTTTGTCCATTCACTTCTCGAGTGAGAGTTTCTTCTAGATCATGTTGTATGACACTCTTCTTGTTTGAATAAACATAGCACAGATTCTTTTTCTGCAAAAAATATTAGTGGACACATACCTGAGAAATATACAACATGGTTGTTGCAGGGGTTGTTGTCCAAGGTTTATATGATCTCATCTATGCTAATGCAACATTTGATTATTTCTTAGCACAGATTTTATTTATCATGTCTTATACACATTTTGTTTGTGGCTGCACTCTAGCACGTGGATCAAGGCAAAGGTAACTTGTAGCAAAAGACAGAGTGAATGATATTTGATACTTACAATTCTTCCATTAATGATGAATGAGCTGTGTCTTTTGCACAAGGTTGGAGTTCATCAAATGCCTTGCTTCATCTCTGATCTGAGTTCATCTCTTGACTTACCCCAATTGATTTTGAGAGTTTTTACTCAGGGGGTTAGTCCAACATAATAACCAATGTCTACACAAGTAATTCCTAGTTCAATAACCAAACTAGACTCCATGTCTAATTCAATTAAGGAAGGTCATTTAACCTAAGCACCACGCTTAATTTAAAAGCCAATGGAAGTATGTCGAGTACTTCCAAACCAATGCATACCATAGCAGACAAAAGTAGCATTAAAGCACTATAGAGATTTATCCAATTAGAGATGAAAGAGCATGATCATGGTGAGGATTTTTTTTTAGATGCAAATGGTATGGATAGATGCAAAGGGACTAATCATGCAATGGATCTATTATGAGAAAATATAAACAAAGCGGATTGAATGCACGAGTTGATCAAGTAAACATGCAATGCAATGCAAGAAATTAAATGATAACTACTCAATCAATTTATAGTCCATGAGCAAGACTTTCTCACCTTTTAATCATACTTACCACGATGTGCAGCTTCTATATGCGTCACTTGAGATGTGTTCATTGAATTCTTGTGACGGCGACTTCTTCTTCAATCTATACATGGTTAGAATAATATATATATAAATGCATACCTTAGCAGGGTTCCAATGTTGATGAATCTTGAATGATCAGGCACCCCGGTTCTTCAATCTTTTCTTTTCTTGTGGAATCTTGTCGGAAGATCGCAAGCGACATCTTTTGTCCCGTCTATTCCACAATTCAACGTAACAAGGATAATCCTACTAAAGCTAGTGATACACTAAATTAGCGGATTATCATGATCATCATTAGAATCTTTAAGCCAATTGCTTCCCCGGCAACGGCCAAAAAAAGCTTGTTGGCATTTGTTAAGTGCTAAAAGAATATGAAGGATTCTCGCAGCGCCTGTAACACCTACCATTGTAGCTTTTCCCTAGGATGAGTATTCTAGAGTATTGTATCCACAGGGAAGCTTTGGTTAAAGAATTCTAATAAGTCACAATCATGTATCCACTAACTTAGCAAACCACTAGACTATAGTGAGGGGGTAATTGTTAAAGGATAAGTAAAGCATAAAATAATAACCTACCTAAGATATCAAAGAATAATTAAACTATTCAAGAGGTCAAAGGGAGAGATCAAGGTTCCTGGATACTTCTCTATTACTTAGGTTCTATGGTAGCAATTATACTAATGCACTTTGGAGCAGCAGGTCCGTCCCAACTCTCGAAGAAGACTGGAAGAAGGTAGTTGGGAGAAGGCTGCCAAAAGCTCTCTGAAACACCAATCCGAACGTGATGGACTACAAAGGCCTTACAGAGTCAAGTCACCCCCAGGGCTACCACAACTATCCGTGGGATTGGGCGCAACCTCGGGTAACCTATAGCCTAGACACCAAGTCTACACTATCGATTACTACTCTAGCTACCTAGCATAACTAGAGCCCTCAATACAAGCGGAGATCCCATGCAATAGCATAACATCTATACTAACCATATATGAAATACATGGAAGTAAATAGAGAAGATAAATATATGAATCTTAAGTCTTGTAGAGAAGATACAAAGACATACCATACTCAAAGACATCTCGAAAACAGGAGCATAGCTCCTCTCTCCTTTACTCTTGATTAGATCTAAGTTAGATCTAATCTAACTTAGATCTAAGTTAGATCTAATCTAGTTCTAATTACATGGCTAATCTATCTCTAATTACATGACTAATCTTCTTCTAATCTACTTCTAATTCACTAATCCCGAGAGAGAGGTTATCCTTACATTAGGACACCTCTACAACCGAGAGATAATGAATAGAATGAGATAGAATGAATTAGGGTTTAACCCTGGGGTCAGGGGGTCTTCTTATATAGGCCTTGGCGATGAACGATGACCATTAGATCAAACCGACCTTGGCAACGGTGTAGATACAACCTCAACCGACATACAAAGCTGAGGCTGACATGTGGACCCAGCCTGGCGGCCGGCCTAGTTGGCACTGGCGGCCGCCAGGGTGGCATGCCACCTCGGCGTCCCATTTCTTCTAGTGTCCTCTGGTACCTTCTAGAATGTTTTAGTCCACTTTTCGGTCGAGTTACTTCACGGTTAAGTCTTGTCATCGTATGTGGGATATATTACGGAACTTTCTCCATTCTTCTCTGCATTTATCCGTTAAGTCCCCGAAAGGATATAAATCACCAAAGCTCGTGGAATTATGTTAGTTAGACCCTAGTCTATGTTGATATTCATTTTAAGCCCTTATCCATGTTTAGTTGACTAGTAATATTATGCTATAACAGGTGTCAACATGCATCTTGTGGCAACAAAGGATGTAATAGCCACCTATCTATTGCCACGAGGTGCAAAAAAATATTGCAACCCAAATAAGTGGTTGTGATATTTGCCGTTCATAAGCAACCAACGCTAGTATGGATGCCATAGTTCATTTTATTGCAACACACGACATGCTAATGCAACATGAAATTGTTGTTGCAATACTTTCCACCAATTGCCACGAAAATCCTTAAAATGGGTGCAACAAATCATTTTGCAACCAAAAAAAAAATATCACAACACAATTTTTGTGTGGCAATATGGACACATATTACTACCGGTTCAATCGGTTGGGTGCCATAGTACCCCCCTATTGCACCCAAATGAGTGGTGTTGTCTAAGTGTCTAGTTGCAATTGATCGGAAACTACGTAGTGCGACCTCGTTGCTGCGCTCACTTGGTGGCCCGAGAAGGAGGGGGTAGCCGGCAAGACCGAGACTTTACGCCCCGTAACGTCCTGGGAGTGATTGGGTTTGCCTTTGCAAAGTAGACCTGGTTTATGACAGGGTATTCGCCAGCTGGTCAGAAATTGATTCGAATCGCCATCTCTCTTGGATAGTGAGAACCCGAGATGCTTCCATGACATCGTAGTCTTAATATTACAATCTATGTTATTATCATGTTGCAGCTGAATTAATTTTGATCAAGTTACTTATGCTATTATTTATATTACTGAGCAATGATTAATCTTGACTATACAGGATCTCAGGTTATAACTAAATAATTACCCTTTTAACTTGGAAAATACAAGTAGCATGAGTAGGCTCACTAATCTACTTTACTTTCGAAATTAATGTGAGTCAGCCAGCTTCAGATAAAGCCTAGCATGATCCTTGGAGTCTTTTATTTTATTTTGGACGGGTAAGTCTAGCTGAGTATTTTGTACTCAGGGTTTTATTCCCGTTGTTGCAGGTGAGCATGTGTACCACGGTTCTTTGTAAGACTTGTCTGCTTTCCTGTTGATGAGGAGTAAGGCCAGGGCAAGGCAATTCTATATCTCTATCTCATGCTGTTGCAGGGATGACTATCTACTGGCACTATTTTATATTTGTTTTCGCTAAAAGACTATTTGGTTTTCGAAACTACTGCTTCCGCACTTGAACCTGAGTTTGTAATAAATTATACTTCGCACTCTGATGTTTAATATATACTGAATTTGGTTTGAAATACCTGCGGATTTTACTACCGAGCTCAACGATCCTATTGTGTTGTTAATGAGTTTGAAATCACTCACGAGATTTCCGAATACCGGTTTATATGGACTCAAGTGTAGACTGTGATTGCTTCGGTAATTGCGAATTATACTTGATTTCTTATAAATTGGTCGGCTCTCTATCACCGGTGCATCGAGCTTAGTTCGGTAATTACAAGTCCGATCCGATATTTAAATTAAAATGAACCACTAATCTTTTGTGAAAAAAGTTTGCGAAACAAAATCTTTTAAGTGGTGTGAGTAAAAGGTTTGCAAAATTAGTAGTGCCATGGTCATACCCTCTATGCCCAATTAAGGACATTTAGGTGGCTTGGCTAACTGGGAATGGGTGAATGCATCATATTTTGTTGTTTGTGCTTGGTTGCCGTGCGGCCAGTAGTACGGGGCTACTCACTTGAGTGGTCATGAATGGATCAAAATACCTCTACGCCCCAGGTAAATTATGTTCAATGCCTCTACGCCCAAGGTAATGGTGTGAGCTGTGAGAGCATGATCGGATAAACGCCAGTCTAGGGGGGGAAATAAAATGTTTTGAGAGCTCCGTGGTCGGGTAGTGCCCCCGTAGACTTGTGTATGGGTACACAGGTGTGCTGGGTGTAACATGTGTTCTTCCGCATGGTGTGCAATGCCGTCGGGTGGACCTGACGAAGCAGGTATATGCAATTTAATTTCTTGCATTGCATAAATATATTGTGGGCTGAAATGAAATTGCAGGTACACTAACAAACAAGAAAGCGTGTAGATCGACTAGACACGCCTTATTTTCTTTTGAGAGATCGTAGTATGCCACCATTAATACGAGTAGAAACTTACCTTTCCTAAATCTGTGAGTTACGTAGGAAACGTTCATGCATCATGTTTAAATTTTTCATCATGTCATTCATGCATTTTCCATCTTTTCCCCTAATTAGTATTTGCCCTATTTGGTTAAACTGGACTATTGCTTCTCAATCTCACTTTGTCTCCTAAACCTTGCTACAGATGGCCCACTACTTCGAGCCCTACTCACCCCCGATGATGCGGGCGACGCCCGACCTTTGCCGGGGGAGCGTTGCGTCGGTGGGGTACAGCCGGGAGCCCATCTACGGATGGAGGCGGACCCATGGTAGAGGGGAGGTGCCATGGATTTCGGTTGAGGTGACAGTGCAGCCACACCCGGTGGACCCCTATTGGCCAGCCTGGCTGTGCATTGGGCAAGGACCTGATGCATGGACAACCGCCTAGGTTGCAGCCATGGGAGTGTTGGATCAGATGACGCAGGACCGTGGGATCGCACTTGCCGGGCAGCCCCGCGCGGTGTTTCCCCGAGACGTATAGCCGGAGGAGAACGCAGCGCGCTTGGTGTTCTTGGTATGGCGGCGATGAGGGCTATGTTTGCTGTGACGAAGTTGAATGGATCACTTATGACAGCCGCAGCAGATGCTACAACAGAAGCCACACGTGTCAGAGAGGAGTTGCGTGAGACCCAGGCTAGTCTGAAGAAGCTGCAGAAGCGTACGAGCTATCTGGACAAGCGTCTCTCCATCACCATTGGGGAGCGCAACAGGGCTATGGATGACTTCACCAGCGCACGTCGTCGCATTAGAGAGCTTCTGGGCGACCACAGTGAGGACTAGAGGGTGCTGCAGTAGCGCCAGCTGGAGAGGACCACCAAGATGACCAGGATGGAGACCCCACTTCTCGCGCTTCACAGGAGTAGATGACTGTGATGCCACGTTTAGATTCCCCGCTAGATGCTAGCACGTAGACCTTGATCTAGTTGAGACACCCTTGTAGCCGAGCGGTGTAGTGCCACTATTATCATGTAATTTGCTTTTATTCGTGAGACTGTCGGCATGTAAGACTTGGATCCGTAATATTTTTGAGACTTTATTTGTATCCGTTGAGACCTTAATTTCGTTCGCAGCCTATAATCGTGTTTGGATTTATGATGTTCGTGACGTGTTGTCAGTTACAAAAAAAATTTTTATCATGCCGATTGTGCAACATTTTGTTGCCCTGTTGTTGCGAAATCTTGGTACACATATTGCGTTGACATAACCGTGGTGTTGATGAAAGACCGTATTGAGTTTATTGTTACCGTTATTGTGGATGAATTTATTCTCTCAATAAATTCCGCGTAACCTAAATTCAATATCTACGCTTTGAACAACATCATCTGATGGTTATTGTTGATTCAATTGTGCAGATGCCGCAAACTCGATCAGGTGCTGGGGGAGATCGACAGCAACCACCTCCCCAGGGCCAGGAGCAGTTCTTTGACCAGCTCTTGGGAGAGTTGCGTAACATCACACGCAACACTGAGTAGGGAGGAGGCCGAGGTGATGCGGCTAGGGATGGATTCCAGTCGTACAAGGACTTTAAAGCCACAGAACCGCCGAAGTTCACGGTGGCAAATGAACCCATGGAGGCTAAGGAATGGCTTATCTCAGTAGAGGAGAAGTTCCATTTGGTGAATCTGTCTGACACCCAGAAGGCAGAATATGCAGCGCACTTACTGGAAGGACCTGCAGGGATATGGTGGAAGAACCACCGTGCCACTTTTCCTGCCAATGTTCCTATTACTTGGTTCCAGTTTACAGCAGCTTTTCGTGACACCTACATACCTGCTGGTGCTATGGCAAAGAAGTTGGGAGAGTTCATTAAGCTCGGTCGGGACAACAAAACCATGAATGAGTACCTACAGGCTTTTAATAGTTTGTCTAGGTATGCTCCTGACATGGTTGACACCGAGGCCAAGAAGTTAGCTAGCTTCAAGAGAGGATTGAACCTGAAAATGCAGAAAACCATGGGAAATTACACCAGGGACACTTTCTAGGCCTTTGTGACTGATTGCATTCATCAGGAGGCCAGTAATGCTCTGTATGCTGCATCCAAAGGCAAGAAGAGAACGTTCGAGGGAAATGCAGGACAGGGCAGTGTTTCCTTTGGACGTCGGCAGAACTATCGTCCACCTGCCGCGCCTTCATGGTATGCACCACCACAGAAGAAGAATCAAGCTAGGAACTCCTATTTCAGGAAGGTGTTTGTTGCACCTGCCCAGAAAGGAAAGCATGCACAGGGGAATGCTCCACGCCCCGTGCCATTCAACCACAACAATTGCTTCAATTGTGGTAAGCCCGGGCATTTCTCCAGGTTTTGCCCGCAGCCCTGGAAGAACTACAAGCAGCATGTGGGACAGGCACACTTTGCCAGTGTTGAGGAGGTTCCTGAAGGAGAGACCGTGACAGCCGGTACGTGCTTAGTTAACAATCATCGTGCTGTCATTTTGTTTGATTCCGGATCATCGCATTCATTCATGAGTCAAGAGTTTGTAGTAAGGAATGGGGAACAAATATCTGATTTAGGATTTGGGTATCGAATTAGTTCAGCGGGGGCTGACCAATTGACTAGGTAGAGGGTCAATGATGTGAAGATCATGATGGGAGATTGAGAAATAATAACTTCCTTGATAGTCCTACCCGGTCTGTGTTTGGATGTCATCCTCGGGATGAATTGGATGAAGAGTTGGGGATCAATCATAGATACGGTGAATAGAGTAGTGCACTTGAAACACCCTCAAGACTTAACTGAACAGCAGATTCTGCTACCCAAAGCCATCGATCTTAACCGTGTTTCGGCCGCTTTGAAAGTAACTGGTATCTCTGATATACCGGTAGTTTGTGAGTTCCCGGATGTGTTCCCGGAAGACCTACCTGGATTGCCGCCAGATAGGGATGTTGAGTTTGCAATAGAGTTAATCCCGGAAACTGCCCCTATATCCCGAAGACCCTACCGAATGCCACCCAATGAGTTAGCAGAACTAAAAGTGCAGATTCAGGAGTTGCTGGAGAAAGGTTTCATTAGACCTAGTTCGTCACCTTGGGGATGTCCAGCCCTGTTTGTGAAAAAGAAAGATCAGACCTTGAGGATGTGTGTGGACTATAGGCCACTCAATGCGGTAACTGTGAAGAATAAATATCCTTTACCCCGCATTGACATTCTGTTTGACCAATTGTCCCGAGCCAAAGTTTTCTCGAAGATATACCTTCGATCTGGGTACCATCAGATTAAAATCAGACCACAGGATATACCCAAAACCGCATTTTCAACAAGGTACGGTTTATACGAGTATCTCGTCATGTCCTTTGGCTTGACGAATACTCCAGCGCATTTCATGTGCTTGATAAATTCGGTGTTTATGCCTAAACTTGATAAGTTCGTGGTTGTATTCATCGATGATATCTTGGTGTGTTCTCGAGAATGAGGAAGAACATGCTGAGCATTTGAGGATAGTTTTGGAGAGACTCCGAGAACATAAGCTGTATGCTAAGTTCAGTAAATGTGAGTTTTGGTTGAAGGAAGTACATTTTCTGGGACATGTGTTATCTGAGAACGGGATTTCAGTAGACCCCAGTAAGGTGCAAGAGGTGCTGGATCGGAAGGCACCGGTTCAGTTTCTGAGATACGAAGTTTTTTAGGGTTAGCTGGATACTATCATAGGTTTATACCTGATTTCTCCAAAATAGCGAAACCCATGACCCGATTATTGCAGAAGGAAGAGAAATTCGTGTGGACACCGGAGTGCGAAGCAACGTTTCGTACACTACGAACGTTGTTGACTACGGCTCCCGTGCTTGCACAACCTGACATTCAGAAGCCCTTTGATGTGTATTGTGACGCATGTGGTACAGGATTGGGATGCGTACTCATGCAGGAAGGCAGAGTCATTGCGTATGCATCGCGTCAGCTAAGGAAGCATGAGGTTAACTATCCAACCCATGACTTGGAACTTGCTGCCGTGGTACATGCATTGAAGATTTGGCGTCACTACTTGCTCGGTAATGTATGTCATGTCTATACCGATCACAAAAGTTTGAAGTACATTTTCACTCAGGAGGAGTTGAATATGAGGCAGAGAAGATGGTTAGAGCTGATAAAAGATTATAATATAGAGCTGCACTATCATCCGGGCAAAGCCAATGTTGTCGCGGATGCCTTGAGCAGGAAATCGCATTGTTTGTTGGGACAAGTCGAGTCAATGGAGGTTTTTCCTCCTATGCATCCAGCTATCCTATGCAATATTCAAGTGCAGAATGAGCTTGAGAGCCGAATTGTTGAGAGTCAGAAGGTGGATAAGGGAATCTCGTTTATCAAGAAGAAATTAGAGAAAGAGCCTAGTGACCATTTTCGAGTAGATGAGAGTGGAATTCTTTGGTATGATGATCGTCTTGTCGTGCCAAAGGATCGAGAGTTGAAAGAACAGATTCTAGCAGAAGCTCACTCATCAAAGATAACAATTCACCCCGGTAGTAACAAGATGTATCGGGACTTGAAAATCAGATTTTGGTGGACTAAAATGAGAAAGGAGATTGCTGGCTATGTGGCTAGATGTGACAATTGCTGCAGAGTTAAAGCTGTTCATATGAAGACTGCAGGGTTGTTGCAACCATTGCCAATTCCTAATTGGAAATGGGATGAGATTACCATGGATTTGATTGTTGGTTTGCCCCATACTCAGAAGGGATTTGATTCCATTTGGGTGATTGTGGATCGTTTGACCAAAGTTGCTCATTTTATCCCTATCAATATACATTAAGAACCCCATCAATATGCAGAGCTATACATTTCACACGTGCTTCGTTTGCATGGAGTACCTAAATCAATAGTATCAGATCGTGGATCAAGTTGGACCAACCGATTTTGGGAGAGCCTCCAGGAAGCTTTAGGTACCAAGTTACTTCGTAGTTTTGCTTATCACCCACAAACCCACGGGCCAAACAGAGCGAGTGAACCAAATACTAGAGGATATGTTGAGGGCATGTGTGTTATCAGCAAAAGGTTCATGGGACAAATGGTTGCCATATGCCGAGTTCTCGTATAATAACAGCTATCAAGCCAGTATTCAGATGGCACCTTTTGAAGCATTGTATGGTAGGAAATGTAGAACACCACTGAATTGGATAGAGACAGGAGAACGACCCTATTACGGCATTGATCTAATAGATGACGCTGAGCAGAAGGTGAGAGTGATAAAACAACATATGAAGGCTGCTCAAGACCGCCAAAAGAGTTATGCGGATAAGCGTAGGAAACCCATTAGGTTCAATGTTGGTGACTTTGTTTACTTGAAAGTATCACCGATGAAACGAGTACAGCATTTTGGAGTGAAGCGAAAGCTAGCGCCTAGATTTGTAGGCCCCTACAAGATAATTGCCAAGAAGGGTGAAGTAGCATATCAATTGTAGTTGCCACAGGAGATGAGAACTGTTTTCAGTGTTTTTCATGTGTCACAATTGAAGAAATGTCTAAGATTTCCAGAGGAACGAGTGCCAATTCAGAATATTGAAGTTGATCAAGATCTGACTTATTATGAGAGTCCAGTAAAAGTGCTAGACACTAAAGAGAGAGCTACTAGGGGCAAGGTAGTTAAGCAATATAAGATCCTATGGGGAAATCATGGAGAGAACAATGCAACATGGGAGACCGATGAGTATCTTCTAAGGAACTATCCACAGTTTTATCACGAATGGTTAGTTTACCCAAATCTCGGGACGAGATTATTTTTAGGGGGAAAGATTTGTAACACCCTAGGTGTTAAGCATCTTGGAAGCATGATCATTTGCATGGCATCATCATCATTTCATGCATAATCATGTCACTTATGACATTCACTTTGATTTGACCTCATTTCATGCTTGTTTGATCTAGCTACTATAGAATCTTTGCTATAATGATGTTTTGGACTTAGATTGTGCCTAGATATATTTTTTTGACATAATTTAGGACCATGTTTGAGCTGGAGTTTCAATTTAGAAAATTTTTATAAATCTGCCCTAGAGTGTCAAACCTCTTTGAGTCATTTTGAAACCCTTTTCAAAAGTGCTTGATAGAGTGGTTTCTAGCAAAAGTTTTCTATAGATGAAATGTAGTACTTTTTATGTAGATCAAAAAGATCTTTTATGAGTTTCTTGTGAAAAGGCTTGCAAATGATCCAAATAGTGCCCACAAGTTTGAGTCAAATTTGAGTTGAATTCAAACTCTGTTTTTAAATGGATGAAGTGACCTTGCTGTTTTTAATTTTTATCTCCAAATCTAGGCCGAATTAGAAAAAGTTCATATTGAGTGTTTTGTAGCTTATGAAATTCTCTACAAAATCGGTGTTTTGACTTTTTCTAAATTCCGCACGAATCTCGATATACAGGCCAAAAACTGGCGCTGACTCAGAAAAACAGGGGAGGGGAGGCCTATCGGCCGGCCGTCGGCCGGCAGCGCCCGTGGGCGACGTGGCCACTCCATCCGCCACCGATGTGCGGCTTGGACAGCCGCGCCCACTCGCCCGCAGCGCCTTAAAAACCATGGCCCACACTCCGCCCTAACCCTAGCTGCGTTCCCGAGCCGCCGCCACCCACGCCACTCGCGCCGAAAACACGCCGCCGTCACGGCTCCGCCGTCCGCAAGCTCCGCCGCCGCGTTCCGTCACACCGTCGCGCCAAACCTCGCCAAAGTGAATCCCTAGCTCCGCCATGAGCTGCTCTACCTAAAACCGCCATCGAATCAAGGTAAAACCCGAGGTACCAAACCCTAACTTCGGCGCCGCCGCCGCTGTCCGGCGAGTCCGCCATGCCGCCGTTAGGGGCAAGCTCGCGTTTGAGCTCGTAGATCGAGTTTAGGTCGTTCTTTTTCGTGTTTTAGAGTCGCATAGGGTGCTTGAGCTCTCGAGCTAGCTGGATGAGTGAATCTCGCCGTCGTTTCGCCCGGGGACGCGTCGTCGCCCGACGCGATGCCCGTGGCGCCGCCCGCGTTCGTTAGTCTTCGCCGTCGTTGCTCCGTTGAGCGTCTAAGTTGCTTGCATGTCTTAGTTAGGTCGAGTGGAGTCCAGAACAGGGCTTGGTTTGTCCCGTCGAGCACCCAGGAGCGGAAGGTCCGCCGCCCGTCCCGCGCCGCCCAAGGCCATACGTTTGCGTCGCCGTTTTAGCCCATTTTAGTGCAAACCATGGGCACCTATGAGTTCGCCTCTCGATGAGTAGATTCAAATGGTATAGCTGGTTGCGCGATTTGGTCATCGCCGGCGAAGATCCGCCGCACCCGCCGCCAGCGCCCTGTTTTTCGTGTCGCTGACATGCGGGCCCCAAGTCCGTTTTCTTTTTCTTTTATCTTTTTTACGTTTTTTTCGTTTTGCTTGATGAGCTTAGAAAATTGATAACTTGGTCATTTTAAGGTGTTTTTGAGTGAAACAAATTTTGTCATGCTTGTTAGATGATAGGCTACAGTATAAAATTATGAAACCCTATTTTTTGAGAACTTTTATATAGAGTTTTATTTATGGCCATAAATGCATGGAAAATGAGAAAATCCATATCTTTTAATTGGTGCAAGATAAAAATATGCTTCCAGTGTGAAATGTTCTTGGTTTTGTGAGTAGAATCCAGGAAAAAATCATGCATGGTATGTTCTGTAGAAGAAATGTGATTTTCTATTTATGTGCTTCTTGTAATGTGATCTTTAGAAATTCATAGAGAAATAAATATTAGGGTTTTGGATGTGAGACTTGGTGTGTTTGTTTTTTATAGGTTTTAGAAGCTATTCATACTCAGAAATCTGTTGTCTAACACTTTTCATAGTATAAAGTATTTTCATGCCTAGTTTTATCACTAGCTTGTCATTTTTGTGTAGGGCTGTATGTGCATGATCTTGCCATAAGATTTTTATGGTAGCTGTGGTATGTCGTAAGAAGATGCTCTGGTAGTTTTTGTAGATTTTTCTGAAGTAGTTATGTATTTACCATATTTATGTTGCATGGAAAATAGCTTAGAAATGCATGTTTATATAAAGGTATTGAGTATTAGTATTTTTATTGTGTGTTCCTAGCATGGATAGTGTGGGGTACGCACCAGCCCCTCTGGCCTTCGCTACGGGGATAGCGGGAGGAGGGGCGAGGGCTTACCACAGGTAGTCACATGGGAGAGGCCGGGCCCACGAGCTGGGTCCCCAGAGGTGTGAGGTGGACAAACGGGTGAATCCCAAGGAATTGCCTTTTTGATTGATAGGTCATAAAAGTACCCGCCAACCGTCCCATCATACGTCCTGTCGGTCCTTATTTATACGCGTCTGGTTAGTATTCACTGTAGTTACAAATCAGGACAAAGCATATTTGCCACTTACATCTTGGGTCCGCGCAGGGGCATTCTAGTACAAACCCCACTAAGGTCACTAGGGTAAAAACACATATCCTGGCTTGACCCGGGCTTCATTAGGGTTTCCCCTCCTTCCGCCGCCTCCTGATCCCGGCCTCTTCTGGCTCTGCCGCTCCTCGCCTTGAGGCAGGTCGTTGCTCCCGTCTGTGCTCCCCCTGCGCCCGCGGGGGTGTCGCCCTGTCTTTGCCGCCCAGCGCACTGCGGGTGTTGTCCCCGGACCTTGCCTCCCCCGCTGCGGGGTGTCATCTCGGGATTCGCCGCCCCCCCGCGCTGCGGGTGTTGTTCCCGGGATTCCTCCCCCCCCTGCGCTGTTGTTCCCCGATCTCGCCTCCCCGCTGCGAGGGTGTCGCCTCGGGGTTCGCCGCCCCCCGCTGCTTGGTGTTGTTCCACGATCTTGCTTCCCCCCGCTGCGGTGTCGCCTCGAGGATTTGCCGCCCCCGCTGCTGGGTGTTGTTCCCCGGCCCGGGGAGCTGCGGGAGGTCCCTTGGCGGGGGCCCCCCCCCCAACGGATAGGATCTGTTGGTAAGCTTAGTTTGGTAAGCTTGGCGGTTTTGTCAATTTATTATTCCTAGCATTTATTTAAGTGTAGTGTGCAAGTGTAGTGTTTGATAGGGCATATCATTTTATGAGCTTTATATTATCTTTTGAAATGTCTAGTAGGTTTATTTGATAGATAATGACTTGGTTTACCTGCTGGTCAAGTTTGATAAGGTTTGCATCAGTAGTTTGCAAGTTATGGTGGTTGTATGTGATGTTTGAGTAGGAAATAGAGCCTCTGTTTTCTCTGATTTCGAGGCTGATAATATTAGATTCAGGTCTGTGTGATATGGAATGTTTTGTAGGAAATTTCGTTAGCTTTCCATAGAGTCTTGGTTCACTGAATTTGGAGTTGTAGAACTCCCCTATAGGATTTGTTTTAGTGACAAAGATGTCCGGCTGCCATTTTTCTAGTGATTAATGAGTTAGGGTGTTTGATTGATGTATAGGGTTTCTTGTGTAGAATTAAGTGTGTTTCTATGGAAGAGATATGCACTTACTAATAACATACATCATGAATCATTCATCCATCATTAGCACTTTATTTTATGCAAGACCTCAATTATATAATTGTAATCATTTCTTTTCTCCATCATATGCATCATCACAGGATCGGGGGAAGTGTTGGAGGAGCTGATCGATGAGCCGACAGGGGAGCTTCTTCATCTGGGAGTGCAGCCGGGAGAAGCCATAGAAGGAGGAGAGTCGACAGGCGACCTTCCTGAGTGTCCAGAGCACGTTCCAGCGATGTTCCTGCGAGGCAAGCCCCGGAGCATTCTGACTTTCCATTCTGACTTTCCTACTTTCTCCAATTAACTTGACTTGCGTCTTTTATATGTTTCATGCATTAAGTTAGGAAAATGATTGAAATTGTTGCTGCATCGAGATCCTTGTTGAAAGTTTCCCTATCCTATGTAGTGGTCTAGGTTAATGCTCAGTATCATGATTGCAGTAGACAGTGATTCCGATCACTTGAGGAAATGTTGTGTACAATCACATGGGTGATTGTCAAACTGCTACTTAAAACCTGATTAAGTAAAACATGTGAGATTGGATGGATAATTGTGGTCTTTCCATCTGATCGATTAAGGACTTACTCTTTGTCGGGCTGTAGTCGGAAGTTGAAAGTACCTGTCCATATAGTAGGCTCCGCCGGGTCGTGAGCCACGAAGCTCGTGGGAATGTTAGGGGCCGGCTTTGCTCGCTTTATCGCTCCTCCTTTGGCGTGGTTGGTTGGGATTGATTGGGCGCAAGAAAATGCGCACGAGGCATCGACCTCGTTGCTGCACTCACTTGGTGGCCCGAGAAGGAGGGGGTAACCGGCAAGACCGAGACTTTACGTCCCGTAACATCCTGGGAGTGATTGGGTTTGCCTTTGCAAAGTAGACCTGGTTTATGACAGGGTATTCGCCAGCTGGTCAGAAATCGATTCGAATCGCCATCTCTCCTGGATAGTGAGAACCCGGGATGCTTCCACGACATCGTAGTCTTAATATTACAATCTATGTTATTATCATGTTGCAGCTGAATTAATTTTGATCAAGTTACTTATGCTGTTATTTATATTACTGAGCAATGATTAATCTTGACTATACAGGATCTAAGGTTATAACTAAATAATTACCCTTTTAACTTGGAAAATACAAGTAGCATGAGTAGGCTCACTAATCGACTTTACTTTTGAAATTAATGTGAGTCAGCCAGCTTCAGATAAAGCCTAGCATGATCCTTGGAGTCTTTTATTTTATTTTGGACGGGTAAGTCTAACTGAGTATTTTGTACTCAGGGTTTTATTCCCGTTGTTGCAGGTGAGCATGTGTACCACGGTTCTTCGTAAGACTTGTCTGCTTTCTGTTGATGAGGAGTAAGACCGGGGCAAGGCAATTCTATATCCCCGTCTCATCTTTGTTGCGGGGATGACTATCTACCGGCACTATTTTATATTTGTTTTTCGCTAAAAGACTATTTGGTTTTCAAACTATTTTGCTTCGCACTTGAACCTGAGTTTGTAATAAATTATACTTCGCACTCGATGTTTAATATATACTGAATTTGGTTTGAAATACCCGCGGATTTTACTAATGAGCTCAACGATCCTGTTGTGTTGTTAATGAGTTTGAAATCACTCACGAGATTTCCGAATACCGGGTTTATATGGACTCAAGTGTAGATCTGCGATTGCTTCGGTAATTGCGAATTATACTTGATTTCTTATAAATTGGTCGGCTCACACTGTCGGTCGAACCATTCCCTACACCACCAATAGAACCGACTGTTGAGCCCTCACCCGAACCACGAACACCGAAGGAAGGGATGCTTTATCCTTCGGAAGTTCCTGATCAAATTCGAGGATCATGGGAGAACCTTGAACCTTCTTTGGCACGAATGGAGCAAATGGAGCAAAGCTCCTTCTAAGGAAATTTCCTCTAACACGAAACCTTCAAAAGAATGGTTAATGGAGGTGAAACGTTCTTCTGAGGCAATTCAGATTCTTTCACCTTCCACGACTATATCTTGTTCATTACGAGGAAATTCCTTAGATGCCCTATACAATCCCACAGTCGAGGCCAATATCATGTCACAATATCTTGCGGGAACCCCTTTTGGGTAATATGCCGCTAGCCTCGACCGATAGACTCTTCAAGGGTCAATTCGGACTCATCTTTGCATGTTGTGGGATTGCTAGGGCCATGCCAATAAAAATTCATGAAACCGAGGTTCACTTAGACTTCTATATCTATCCCATCCTCGACTTTGATCTTCTCATAGGCTACCCTCTCGAAAAGCTTTTTCATGAAAAACCTATAGAGGAGAGCCGTGATGAGAAGTTGGGAAAGAATGCTTGTGCCTCTCACCTAGAAATCCCAAAGGCGAAGCATCTTCCCAACCAAAACCTGTTTGAGGAGGCAAAGTTCACAACTCCATTCAATTCACCTAAGTTGCTTTTGCATCTTAGTGAAACGAAACACCCATCGCCCTCACTCGAACACAAGACATGTCCCTCTGGCCAAGAAAACGTTGTTCTTGACAAATGTCGAGATTCAACGTTCGTCCTTCATGACACATCTTTTGAGGATAAGAACTCATGTGCCATGGACATGCACAAAGCAACAACTCTTGAGACCAAGCATGAACCTGCTATTGAGCATGTCAAGTTTTCATTCAAAACTTCTCATGATACATACTCACCTTTGGGTTCTCAAGAGTTTGTTTTGCTTCTGGCCGAGTGCTCCTACGAGGATCACAACCACCTCTTGATCCTTGTTGCTAAACTTTTTAAGAGGATGGTTGTTGATGCTTATGTTTATCATAAACATTGCAAATTGTTGGGTGAATGTTCAACACAACATGTTATTGGTGATGAAATGGTTTACAAAGAGGCCATTCAACATGGCCAATGCAAAGGGTGTCAGGGGGTATTTATAGGCCCCCCCTGGCTTCGCAATTGTACAAAAATACTAAGGATCCTGAAATGATATCTTCTCCCCCGCGAAGATGCAATCTTCACCTTCGGCGCCTCTTTTAGTTTATTCTTCCATCTTCGCAACGCTTTTCATTTCCTCTGGCGATGATTCTTTGGCTTCGCGAAATGAAGTTATCGAGGCCATCTTCGCTTGGATCTTCCGACTCTAGCTTTCATCTTTCACCCAAGCCACTCTTCTGCGAAGCCAAAATTTAGCGAAGTCATCTTCGAAGTGGAACTTCGCTCCCATTCTGTTTCATCCTGAAATCTTCAAAGTTTGGGATGAAAGTTTTAAACGGAAATCAAAGTTAGATCCCAACAAAGCCCTCGTGGGCAAAGGCCGACTTCAAAGGCATGAAACCCCACGAATCATAAGTTTTCTCAAAACTTTGTTTCGATCCAAAAACGTCGTCCCGGACTTTGAAGTTGGACTTCTCGATTGTAACCGCGAATATCTTCGCTTGATTCTTCTTTCTTTGCCGATTTTTTTTATTTTTTTTAACGGCTAGTTTGACCGCTTGACCGAAGGGGTCTATAAATAGCGAAGCACCCCCCGTTTTCTTCATCTTTTTTTCAAGAGGGGCCACCTTTTGAAATTTTTTACTTGTTGATGCGAAGCTAAAAATTGCTTTTATGGAGTTTGATCGTATTTGCGAAGCTCTTCTGCGAGAAGCTAAAATCTCTCGCAGAACTTTGTTAGTTGTTTGCTATTTGTAGTTAAGTTTTTACTCTCGAAGTCTATTTAATTTCTTGATTGCTATAACTATAAATGCTATTTTTCCTTTGGTTTTTTTTTAGAATGGCACTTGTTGAGGATGCTCCGCCTAGTTCCCAAGAACAAGAAGTTGACGAGGGGCTAACTCACAGAAAGAGAATTCAGAAGATGGATTGTCAGAAGTTTCTGCTTCAGAATCTGAGCTACTTCCAGATGATAGGATTTCCTTGAGTTTTGGTCGCAGTAAGATGACTGACGAGGACTACAAAAAGATGGTGAAAGATGGCGTGCTCAGGGCGGGTCAGTATAGGCCAGCGGAGCCTGATGAAAAGGTTCCGAAGCCTAAGCCTGATGAATGCGTTCTTTTCAAAGATTTGTTTTCGGCGGGTCTTCACATGCCACCTCAAGACTTTCTTGAGGAATTTTTCAAAAGATACAACATCGAAATGCACCATCTTACTCCGAATGCCATAGTTAAGTTGTCGGTTTTCATCCGGGCGGTGCGGAGTCAAGAAGTAAAGCCCGACATTGATGCTTTTTGTGCTTTGCATGAATTGCATACCCAATTTCGGTCTCGGCAGTTGAGGAGCGTTACGTGAAACTCAGATGCCGGATGTTGTAGCTTCAAGATCGCTCGAGGTCGAAGCAAATTTCTCCCCTTCAAAGAATAAGTGGGCCGATGATTGGTATGACTATTGGTTCTATCACAAAGTTCCTATGGTTGAAGAAAATCTTGGAAGGAAAGGTGTGAAGAAAAGTTATCCCCTGGCTTCGTGGATGCATAGGGAGAAATTTGAGTGTAAGCCTGGTTACACTAAATCAAAAAATTGCTCAGAGTGTTTGAAAGCTTTTGGAAAAATTGTTTCTCAACAATCCACACGAGATTTGGTTGAGGAGTATGTAGCTGCTGGCATTTGGACTCTTCGCGCTGGATGGGACTTCCTTTGCTACCACCAGAAGGTGGTGAGAGAAAAGGATTATATTTTTCCTGATAGAGATACCGTCATGCCCTCAAAGTTCAAGACCGAAAAGGACTTTGTTTCTGCTGTTGAAAAGAAAGCTACTGAATTGCTTGGGAAGTATTTGCATACTGAAAGAAAACTTATGGATGAAATTATTGGCAAGGACTATGTAAGGTTGAATCGGATTTTTGATTTGGCCAAAATAACTTATAAGACTCGCCCACCCCCTGCTTATGCTCGTAAGAGGGACAAAAAGGACAAGAATGAATCCGACAAAGATTTGAAGAGAAAGAGGAGTGATGCTACGAAGCCATCTTCTTCGGCGAAAACACCTTCGAAGGCAGTTGTCCCGAAGCCTCAGAAGAAGAAAGCTAAGAAGATTGTTGAGGATTTGATTGATAGAGTTGATCTCACTGATAGTGAAGTTGACGCTCCAGAGCTTGAGGCTTCGCTTTTTGGAACTTCTCTTCAAGATTTGGAGGTGAGAGAGATTAGTAGAACTTTTGCTTCTACTGGACTGACTCCGGATTTGCTTACTCCGCTAGCCGTACACTTACAAAATTTTGGGTCTTCACAGAAATTGGGGACTTCGGGTGGTGCTAGCCAGGATGCTTGATGTAGATATGACCCCGGTTTCTCCTACTTTGCTTGCATCTCTCCTTCTTCTCCTAGACTTAGGGATCCAACTCCCGAATTTCAAATGAAGTTGATTTCCACTTCATGTGATGATCCGTTGTCCGTAATTAGTTAAGTTAGCTAAGGATATTCATATGAGTTGTTTGTTAGTGAATCCAGAAAAATCCTTCCCGGAGCCGGAAGTTGTTGAGAAAAAACGAAGATCTTTGCTGGCTGCTTGGGCAAGGTTGATCAAGGAGCCAGTCTCGGAACCTGCAAAGGTTTCTAAAGTTGTTGTTGAAAAGCCGAGCGAATTGCAAGGCGAAGCTGTTATTGGTACGTATTTTGATTTTTTGTTGCTATTTTGTATACACTATCTCATTTTCCTTGCTTCTTATGTAGAAAAATCTTTGAAAGAAAGAGCTGAAAAGTTGTTGAAGTTGTAAAGGAAACACTTAAAAGGAAAGGGACCAGGACCATTGGCGTTTCCTTTGATGACTTATCTCGATGTTGAGGATGAAGAGGCCGAGCTTGATCAAATGAAGCCATTTGTCGAGAATCGATGGTAAATGTTGAGGCACGGGAAAAAATTCCTTGTCCTTTGAGGGACGGTGAAAGAGTTTGTAAGTGTTTTTGACTTTGCTAATTTTTATAATTCTTGTATTTGAAAATTCCATTTTCTTGACTTTTCCTTCTTTATTTGTTTTAGCTCAATTTTTCCCCTCGATCTTTTTTTGCAACTTCATCGAGAGAAAAAAGACTATCAATATTGGATCTATGAAAGACGTTGTTGGGGATCATCCAACTCCTCAAGTTGCTACTTGTTGAGACCCGAACTTACTTCGAAGCTATCTCGAAGTCCATTGATAATACTTTGAAATTCTCGCTTTGAGAGCGGCATCAATTTAGATTCTTATAAGTTTGTTGGGGTTGGAGTAGACAAGCTTCGCGTCCTCCCGAAGAAGACAGAGAAGCGATTAACCAAGTGTATCGATGATGCGTTCTCGGTTCACGATGCCGAGGCCGAGTTAGCGAAGATGAATCCATTGAGTTGGCCGATGCCGGTATAAATCGATGTGTAAGGTAAACTTTTTACTCATGAATTTATAATTTTTTTTGTGAGTGGGAAACTTTATTGCTTATGAATTATTTCTAACTACTTGGTTTCGTGTGCTTAGGGTGCTCTTGTGAATCGTGGGCTCGAAAAGTCCCTTGAGGATAGTGCTACGCCTTTTGCCGTTCGTGAGAAGTCCTTGCTTGGGGAAATTGAATCTCTTAAGTCTCAAATCGCATCTAAGGAGAAAGAAAGAGGTGATGCGGATCGATGAATGGCATAGACTGGACCGATTATATCACGGAGCCTCGATATTATCAAAGAAAAAAATCGTCAACTTGAAGTTGCGAAGGCAGGTATTGAAACTCTTAAGAAGAGAAGGCGTCATTGGAAAAGAAAAAATCCGAGACCGACGATCTTATGATGCGTGGGTTTAACGAGAACTTGGGAGCTTTGCAAGCAAGCCTATGAGAAATGGGGTGCCATGCCCGAAGATGCTTGTTGGGATCTTGGAGAGTATGACCCATTTTTCACCGGGCTTTGCGGCGATATGAAAGATCTTGGGGTTATGATTCAAGCCGCCGCAGATACAAGTGTTATGTATTCTACGCGTGCACTTCTTCATCTTATGAAAGAAGCCAAAGATCCCTTTGTATGATGCCTTCGCGGATGAGAACTATAAATTTCCCGGTGACGCCGTCGGCAAAATCTCTCCTCGCACACGATTCTTTGTGCGGAAGTTCTTTGAACGATATTGGTGCAATTGTGGGCGAGAGCATTGTCTTGAGAAAGTGAAGGAGAAACTAAGAAGGGTATTATTCTTTTATATATTTATTATTTTTTTGTTCTCTTTTTCTTGTTCTTATTTGTTTTGACTTTGCCTTTTAACAGCTTGAACTTGACATCTTACGGGGGAAGAGAAGTTTAGGAAGTTGAAGGAAGAGGAGGAGAGGATTGCCCGCGAAGTTGAAGAAAAAGAGAAGAACAATGTTAGTGAGCAGAGAGGCTAGGAAAAAAATTTGTGGTTTAACTTTGGGAGTTTGAGAGAAGGGAAACTTTTGTTTGACGATTTTGTTGTAAATGTTGATAAGTTAAATGTATGTGTGTAGCCTTTATCTATGCTTACTTTGTTCATGAATTTGCGAAGTTAATTATTATTGCGAAGTTATATTTTGTTCTCGAATCTTATGGCGAATTTTGACTTTGGAAAATCTTGCGCGAGGTTTCTCACGCCGAAGCTGCGCAAGATATTGTTGTTCGCGATGCCCCTCATGATTGCGAGGGTGACTTTGTTTTCGAGGCTTCAGAGTTTTTCGAGGCTTACGGTAGTGCTAATATTGATGAATTTATGGATAAGTGTCAAAATCTAAGGCAAAAGATTCTTATAGGATGCCTAGGGTTGTTGATTTCAAAGAATATTGGACAAGTAAGATTCGTGTTATTTTGGGTTATTTCTTTTTAGTCTATGTTCATTCTTTCTTGATGTATTTAAGGTTTTTGTTTTATCTTCTTGCTCGAGTGCATCTCCAAGCTTTATTTTTGGGGATAGTTTTCAAGATACACGGAGGATAAAATAATCAACGAGGTTGTTGAAGATATTCTAAGCGAAGCGGCAACTAGTGTTGCTTCAAGAAGAATTTTGAGTGTTTTAAGTTTTGAATATGTTGTATGTAAAGTTTGAATAAGTACCTTGGACGATGTTGTACCTTTGTATACATGTTTTATATAATAAAGAATTTTGTTAATTCAAAGTTCGTTGTTCATGCTTTCTTGCAAAGTGAGATCAAAGACTTTGATTTGAAGTCAAAATTTCTCCTTAGAGAATTTTGAAAATGTCGTCCCTTTTTTTTTTGCGAAGTAGGAGCGAAGACTTGATTTGAAGTCAAAAATTTCTCCTTAGAGAATTTTGAAAACGTCGTCCCCCTTCTTTTTTTGAAGTAGGAGCGAAGACTTCGATTTGAAGTCAAAAATTTCTCCTTAGAGAATTTTGAAAACGTCGTCCCCTTCTTTTTTTGTGAAGTAGGAGCGAAGACTTCGATTTGAAGTCAAAAAATTTCTCCTTAGAGAATTTTGAAAACGTCGTCCCCTTCTTTTTTTGCGAAGTAGGAGCGAAGACTTCGATTTGAAGTCGAAATATTTCTCCTTAGAGAATTTTGAAAACGTCGTCCCCTTCTTTTTGCGAAGTAGGAGCGAAGACTTCGATTTGAAGTCGAAAAATTTCTCCTTAGAGAATTTTGAAAACGTCGTCCCCTTCTTTTTTTTTTAGGAGCGAAGACTTCGATTTGAAGTCGAAAAATTTCTCCTTAGAGAATTTTGAAAAAATTTCTCGTCCCCTATTCTTTTTTTTGCAGTAGGAGCGAAAACTTCGATTTGAAGTCAAAATTTCTCCTTAGAGAATTTTGTAGGTAATAATTTTAGTTTTATACTTAAATTATACCTACTTAGTTTTATTTTTGTGAAAAATTTTAGCCGATGTTGAAGCGTTTTGCTTTTCGGCTTTATGGTAATTGGAAAGAAAAGTAAAGGATGCACAAATTTGGGGAGACTACTTTCTCATTTATATTTGATATGAGAATTTACAATAGAGAGTCGCCTCGTTAAAAAACCACTCACCCCGCAAAAGGGCTTCCCCGAGTGGAAAAAAAGTGCGACTTCTTGATTGAAAATGATAAAATGCTTCTAGGAATTTGAATCTAACTTGCTTATTTACAAAACTTAAAAAAGGAAAATTCTAGGGATAATACTTGCGAAGGTCTTTGATGTTCCATGTATGGCTCAACTCTTCTCCCTTGAGGTTCTCCAAGTGATAGGATCCTTGCCATTTGATTTTGTTATGATGAAAGGTCCTTCCCACTTTTGGCGGAATTTTCCCACGGTGTCTTCGTTTCTTTTCCTTTTTTTTAAGACGAAGTCTCCCTGGGTTGTAAATCTCTTTTCACTACTTTCTTGTTGTACCACTTGCTTGTTTCTTCTTGGTATTTCCTCGAGATTCATCACAGCTTGGTTTCTTTCTTCTTCGAGTAAGTCTTTGCTTGTCTTTTGGTCTTCTTAAACATGATTTCAACACTTGTTCTTGGACCTTCGTATTGTATCTCTTAAAGGAGTCATTGCTTCATCACCATATAATAACTTGAAAGGTGTAAACTTTTGTTGATCTTGTTGTGGTTGTGTTGTGACTCCAAACAATCCTTGGTAATTCTTCAACCCATTTTCCTTTTGGGAGTCCTACTAGATTTTTTGAAATTCCCATACATATGATACCATTTGCTCTTTCAACGCTCCATTGGATTGAGGATATTTGATGATCGCGAAGCATAGTTGGATTCCCATACTTTCACAATAGCTTCGAAATCTTATTTGTCAAATTGAGTTCCGTTGTCCAAAGTTATGTGTCTTGGAACTCGAATCGCAAATTATATTTTGCCAAAGAAACTTTTTCATTGTTGTGGATGACATGTTTGTGATTGGCTTCGCTTCTATCCACTTTGTGAAATATTCAACCGCAACAACCGCATATTGATGATTGCCTTGGCCGGTGGAAGTTTGCCAATTATGTCTATTCCCCATCTTGCAAGTGGCCAAGTGGGTTCAATGTGCTGAATTGGATTGGTCGGGCGTTTGACTTGTTTGCTGAGATTTGGCAATTGTGACAAGTTTTGACTATTTCCTTTGCTATCTTTTTTGAGTTGGCCAATAGAATCCTTGTCTAAATGCCTTTCCCGCTATGGCTCTTGGGCCGGCATGATTTCCACATGTTCCACTTTGTGTATTTCTTGTAGCAAGTCTTTTGCCTTCTTTTGCTTGAAATGCATTTGAGTAGTGGTTCACAAATGCCATGCTTGAAAAGTTGATTGCCAATAAGCTTGTAATTTCTTGTCTTGTGCTTCATTCTTATTTCTTGACTTCACTTTACGGTTCATAAAATCCTCTTAGGAATGCTATTATTTCGATCTCCAATCTTCGCTCTCAATGATGTGAATGTACTTTGGCTCTTCAATTTTTTGCTTTTATCGAAGATTCGATAATATTTGATAAAACACATCCGGGGGCAACTTTACTTTTTGAGCCGCTTTGCCTTAGCGATTTCGTCTGCCTCTTCATTGTTTGTTCTTGAAATGCTTCAGTCTTGTGAATCCTTCGAAATGTTTTTCTTGATCCCTCACACTTTGTAAGTACTTTGTCGGCTCGGATCTTTTGCCTTGTAATTTTTCTCGACATGACCTACCACAACTTGAGAATCTGTTTTTATCAAGATTTTTTGTATGCCCATTGCTCTTGCCTTGCGAAGCCCGAATCTTGCTTCATACTCCGCGATGTTGTTAGTGCATCGAAATTCAGTCTTCTTTGCATATTTCATTTTACACTCGATGACGAAGTGATTATTGCTTTCTACGCCACCCCTACGAGCCCCATGCTCCATCACAATTCATTGTCCATTCTTGGCGGGACAAAGTCCACTCTTGATGATCTTTTTGATCTTCACAACTTGTTCTTTGGTGTCCAATCGAGATGAAATCTGCCAATACTTGTGACTTTATTGTTGTTCTCTTCTCAAAGTCAATGAAATATTGTGAAATTTCAGCTGCCCACTTTCAAAGCCTTCCCGAAGATTTACAACTTTGGAGTACATCTTTGAGTGGTTGATTTGTTGGAATTCTCACTTTGTGAGCCAAGAAGTAGTGCTTCAACTTTCTTGTTGCCATAAGTACTGCATATGCTATTTTCTCAATTTCACGAGTAAAAGAACTTTGATCCCGAGAGGGCTTCGGAGACAAAGTAAACCGGTTCTTGTTTCTTCGCATGGTCTTTCTCTCTTTCTTGCACTAGACAAACTATTTTCTCAATTTCTCAATGCAAACTACTTGCTTTCTCGGATCTTTGAGATGTATAAGAGTAGTTCTTGATCAACATTTGGTGTTGTCAATGTTGAGGGACTTGAGAGATACTTCTTTATTTCTTCAAAAGCTTTTTGTTGTTCTTTTCCCCATGTAAAGTTTGTCTTCGCCCCTTTGAGTGCTTGAAAAATTGGGAAGCTTTTTTTTCACGCGACTTTGATATGAACCGGTTCAAATGAAGCCAATCTTCCCGTTAGTTTTTGGATGTCCTTGATATTCTTTGGAACTTCTATTTTCATGATTGCTTTTATTTTTTTTGTGGATTTGGGGTCAATGCCTTTAGCTGAAACTATGCATCCGAGAATCTTGCCTTTTTGTACTCCGAAGGTACACTTCTCAGGATTGAGTTTGAGATTTGACTTTCTCAAGTTTTCAAAAGTCTGCTTTAAGTCTTTCAGGTGATCTTCGCGTTTCTTGCTTTTTACTATTATATCATCAACATATGCTAACAGATTGTCTCCGATTTGATCTTTAAGTGCTACGAAGTCATTCTGATGAAACTTGACCCGGCATTGCGAAGCCCCTCTGCCATTCTTTGGAAGCAGTAAGTTCCAAATGGTGTGATAAAACTTGTCTTTTCTTCATCTTCTTTTTTCATGTAAATTTGATGATACCCTGAGAAGCAATCGAGGAAGCTTAGCATTTCACTTCCTGTAGCTTGATCAACCAATGTGTCGATTCTTGGTGGGGGGAAGTTATCTTTAGGGCAAGCTTTGTTGAGATCTGTGAAATTTATGCACATTCTCCATTTTCCATTGCTTTTCTTTACCATCACAATGTTTGCTAGCCATGTTGTAAATTGAACTTCTCTTATAACTTTTGAATCAAGCAATCTACGTACTTCAGCCTTTGCGGCCATTGTTCTGTCTTCGGAGATCTTTCGTAACTTTTGTTTCTTTGGCTTGATGGTGTTCAATGATATCTCTGCTGACTCCCTCTAGATCTTTTGCTGAACAAGCGAAGACGTCTTGATTGCTTCTTAGGAAACTTATAAGTTGTTCTTCTTCTTTTTTGCTAGGTTGGCGCCTATGATGACTTTTTTGTCTGTTACCATTGGATCTAGCAAGATTTCCTTAGTTTCTTTCGCTTTGTGACACGTCTTCGCTTTCTTTTGGGACTTCGCGTTTTCTGTTTCGTCTTCGTCTTCGATTTCTTCAATGGCCAAGACATTCCTTTGGGCTGGAGTTGCATCTTTCTCAATATTTCTTGCTTCTGTTTGGTTTCCATGGATTGATATTGGTCCATTGATTGCTGGAATTTTCATGCATAAGTATGAGTAATTGATCAATTGCTTTGAAGATGTTCGGGCTCCCTCTTCCGAAGATTGCATTATATTGGCTATGCATTTCGACAACATCGAATGCCACTTGTTCTCGTTCTTGCATTGTTTTTGTCTCGAAGGATACGGGCAGTACAATTCTTCCAATTGAATTTATCCTTTTGCCACCGAAGCCAACTAATGGATATTCTGCCCTTCCCAAGTTTTGTCTTTTGATTCCCATTGCGTCTAATGTTGACGCGAAGAGTATGTCAGCGGAGCTTCCTCCATCTACTAGGATTTTGGTGACATCCCATCCATCAATATTTGCTTCTATGACCATAGCGTCCATGTGTGGATAATCTTTGAGCTTCATGTCTTGCTCTGTAAAAATGATTGGTTGGTGTGACCATCTTGTCTTTTTGTAGGTCCCTCCATTGTTATTGAATTGACTCTTCTGAAGTAGTTTCTTCTTTCGTTGTTTGTTGCATGTTCTATGCTTTGTTACCTCCGCAGATTGTCATTATTCTGCCCCTGCTTGCAGTTGATACAGCTGGTGAGGCATTATTTTGAATACTTGGTGTGTTATTTGCCAATTGAAGCTTCAGGTTGTAAGCTTTTGTGTTTGTCCCCAATGTGGTGGAGCTATTGCTAGTGGTTGGCAATTGTATATTGGGGTGGTCCCCGCTAACACTTGCCGATTGTAACTTGGATCGAAGTAAGGCTTGATTTTGTGAAGTGCTTGCTTGAGACAGAAAAATTTATTGATCTTTGATTTTCCATTGATTTGCCTTCTTGTTGTAATTGCTCTATGCTTTTCTTCACCATTGGGCACATCTTCGATGTGTGGCCAGCCCCTTGCCGTGAATGATGCAATACATTTCTTCGGGTTTTAAAATTCTTCTTTCTCCAAATCTTTGATTGAAACCTCCTCTTTGGTTGTTATTGAAGTTTACATTGTTATATTGACTTCGCCGATTGTTTTGTGCTTGAATGTTGTCTTCGCTTTGCTCATTGTTGATTTGGTTTATGCGAAGTGGTGGTTGATATTGATGGTAATATGGTCTTCGCCGAGATTTTCTTGTCTGAATTGATTGTTTGTCTTCGCTTGATTTCTCTACGCATTCTCTTCTTCAATCTTTTTTTCCTGAAATCATCGTCGATCTTGCATATTTTTGAATTTCTTCATATAGTTGAGCAACAGTTGTTGGTCTTTTTTCTCTTTAGGTGCGAAGACAATTGTCCAAATCTAAGACCCCCGACAGCGGCAATGATAACGACTTCGTCCTCGAAACCTACGGAATTTGGGTCTTCATTTGGATGAATCTTTTGTAGTATTGGATTATTGGCTCTTTTGGATATTGTTTGATATCAAATAGATCATCGCTTGTTAATCCTCGTGTGTTGGAATCCTTGGAAATCAACTAACGAGGTTGTTCGAGTTGTTCCCAACTTTTTGAGGGATATTGGTTTGAGCGAAGCATACCACTTTTGAGCCGGTCCCTTTCATTGCCATGATGAGTGACTTCACTAGTGTTTTGTCATCTCCCCCTGATTCAACAACCGCCGAAGCTCATCAAGAACTGTCTTGGATCCGTCAATCCTTCATAAGTTGGTATGACGTTGAATTTGAACCCTTTTGGCCATTTTGCCATTTGCGTGTCTACCGATAATGGAGATTCGGATCAATTGTGACTATTGCCTTTTCATTGCTTTGGTCCGTCTTGGCTTCGCCTTGTTATTGTGACTTCGCGGTCTTGATTTTTAAGTTCTTCACTCAATCTCTTTAACTCGCGCCGGTTTCTTCAATTCTTTGCTTCAAAGTCTTTTCTCTTGTTCTGGCTTTGCAAGCCTCAAGTTCTTTCTATTTTTTGATCAATTCTTCTTCTAGTTCTTGTAATTTCCTTGCTTCTTCACTTTGATCTTCGTTTGGAATGACTTCTTTGGAGGCAGTGTCTCCGCTCGCTCTTGGTGCTTCATTCTCTGTTGTTGTTGCTTCTTCAGTGATAGTTGCTGACTTGTTCTTGGGAGGTCTCCCCATGATTTCTTGATGGCCATGGGATATATCGTTGCTCACACAAATGGTGGGTGCCAAGATGTTGGGTGAATGTTCAACACAACATGTTATTGATGATGAAATGGTTTACAAAGTGGCCATTCAACATGGCCATCACAAAGGAGGTCAAGAGGTATTTATAGGCCCCCCCCTGACTTCGTAGTTGTACAAAAATGTCAAGAACTCTGAAATGAACTTCTACGATGTAACTATTCAAGCGAAGATGTTTCTCTTGTCTTCACGACGCTTCCATATACATGGTCTTCATCTCCACAAGGCCCTTCATTATTTCGAGATGACTTACAACCATCTTAAACTGGATCTTCCACCTTCGCTTGGAATCTTTGGATCCATTTTCTTAATTCCATTTTTACCGCCGGATCGCTGCCATTTCTTTTGCGAAGTCACCTTCGGCCTTCACACTTTGTTCTTCTCTTGCTAATAGTTCATGCACCCCGAAAATATCAAAGTTTGGGGCGAAAGTTTTAAAATTAGAAATCAAAGTTAGATCCCAACATGGCTACACCTTTTACACCGCTGATCAAGACAAGAAAAGTGTGTACCGTAACTCGTGTTCGTATTGTTGCAATTGATTCTAAGGGCGTGCGGAAACCATTCTACGGGCGAGATTGAAGAGATATGGGAACTCTCGTATCCGTGAGACATGAAGTACGCCGTTTTTCGGTGTAGATGGGTTCCCGATAATCAAAGGTGTCTCAAGAAAGACAGATACGGCTACACTTGCGTTGACATTGGACAAAGCGGGGCACACGCAAAGAGCCATTTGTACTTTCGCAAATCAAGTTAGCCAAGTCTTCTATGTGCACGACACTAGAAGCAAGAACCTACAAGTGGCTCTCCCCGAAAAAGCGGGTTATCGGACTTGAAAATCTAGTGGAAGAGGAAGGTATCTATGAGTTCGCTTGAAATCCCTTCTTTTGATGCAAAAATCATCCCTAGGATTCTCGAGCGAGCCGACTCCATACCTCGTAGATGGACATAAAGAGAAGGAGGGCCCCGTGGGCAAAAGGCGGCGAAAAAAAAGCGCAAAATGAGTATGCATAGCTATTGTCGTTGTTAAAGCTCATGTGACATGTGCAGTTTATGGTGTGGTTTGAGTGTTTGAACCGGTTGTTGTTCGCTTGTTATAAAAGTACCTCTAGCTTTTTATTTTCTCGGCTTTATGTGGTGACATATTGGCCTTGGAGGTTGATTTGAGATGGCATACCATCTCTCAATGCCAGAAAACCAACGTGGTCTCGATCTTTTGTAAAACCGAACATGGTCTATGCTTTGTAAAATTATATAGCTAGCTATATATGCATGCATATGTATGTGTGGTCAACAATTTGTATGAACAAGCTACTAGCATCATATATTTTATCAAATTGAGCAAGCAGTCATCGAGTTTGCATCGATCATCACACATAGTTTTAATACTAACTTAGCTAGATAGTACATCATCAACAAAAGTAAGTCAAGACAAAGATAAGATCGATCACATTAATTAGTGTGGTGTCGGCATCGAACGAATGGCACCCCTCGCACCCGGTCCCGAAAGCACCGTACCTTCTCACAGCCTTTTAATTCTTCACGTACTCAACAGCTGACTCAACAGCCCGGAAGACTTGGTCGAGCCTTTGCATCATGAGCCTCTCCTTCTCGGCCTTCCCTTTGTTGAGATCCTCAATAGCCCCGTGAAACTTCCCTGAAGCTTCGCATGATGGGTTTCACAACCACCACCTCCGTGCACTACATATATATATGCAAGAAACAATTATATGAGGGGTCCAGATGAGATCGTGTCAACAAAAAACAAATAATCACAATCCTCAAATCACGCTCGAAACTACAACAATGATGAAGAAAAGTGAACTATGCCAAAATTGGTGGCTAGAGAACTACAGTACTACGTACCATTCACAGAACTATATGTATGCCAAAACAGCTATTGGTTTCCACAATTTTGAATTTTAAACAAGTATATATATATATATATATACCGAAAGATGGCGGGATGGAAGATAGGCTAAATGAATAGAAGCCGGAGTTGTTGCTAAGTTTCGTGTGCTCGGGAGAGGGCTTAGTCTACTTTTGTTGTTTGTCATTCTTCGTTTGAACTAGCCGGTCATTGTCCGATTGCCCGTGATATATGGTTCAAGGGAGGTTACGTTGTGTTCAGTTTTAAGCTCGATAGAGTCTATGTCCTGCATTTTTCTAGCTTCTCTTCTGTAAAACTTCTAATGAATGCTTGTTTCTCTTCTGTAAAACTTCTAATAGGCTAAATGAGGTCATCCACGAGTGGAAAAAAAGTTTTAAACAAGGCATTATTACCGCGCCAACGACGAGCTTGCTTCCTTCTCCCTTCGGCGTCGCCTTCGCCGCTAGCTTCCCGGGCGTTTGCCTCGGCGCCGCTGCCGAGGACTTCTCCTTCGCCCTCGCCTCCGCCAGCTTCCTGGCGCTGGCCACTAGCCGCCTCAACGACGCCGCTGCCGGAAGCGAAGTACAAGGCCTCGGCAACGGTAGTGCACTACTACAACACAGGGATATAGTAACACCAACTTGTGTTACTATATGTTGGAAAAAAAGTGTTACTAGCTCTGTTTGTAACACATTTTCCTTTGTGTTCCAATTGCCTATGTTACTATAGACTGGTTTTATTGTAACACATTATACTTGTCTCTTTGGAACATTTGTCTAGTGTTACAATGATTTTTCTTGTAACACTTTTTTTGGCTAGTAACACTTCACGCTATGGTAGAACACATAGTTTATAACACATTTATTTATCTATAGGAACACTTGCAAGTGTTACAATAATTGTCTCAAACACTTTTTTTTTCTAGTTCTTGTAACACTTGCAAGTGTTACGATGATTATCTAATGTAACACTTCTTTTTAGTTCTAGTAACACTTGTATATTAGGATAGAGCATAGTACAGGTCATAGGAACACTTGGTTTGTAACACTTATTTATATTTATTGTAACATGTTCAGATATCAAACAAATATTTATTTCGCCTATACCTGATACTTTGCAAATCACATAAACCACATATTTGATTAATCATAGCAACATCCACATATCATAGGATAATTTCAAATATTGTGCTTGTTCAAATCAGATCATAGTGTATGTACATAACGATATGGCTCTAGGGAGCAAACACAAATAGTCCATACACAGAAGAAAAATTATAAGAACCATCTTTTTTGCTCTCACACTCGTTAAGCATTTCCATAACTTCAGGATATTGTTCTATTACAACCAATCTATCTTTCCTCTTGTAGTATAGACAGTCGACTGATGAGTAGCCATAATGCTCGATCAAACTCAACTTGTAATAGCTTATCTCATCTCTATCCTTTTCTATTTTTGCACATGTTCCTCTCCTTCAGCTGTCCCATCACATTTACGGTTTGTGGTTCAGTTATCTGCCGTCATGGTTGCACAATCCAAATAAAATATTGCACCAATAGAAAAAAATAAGAATAAAGATAACAAAATAGTAACAACTAGAACCATAAGTGTGGCATTGCCGCACTCCTTTGATCTGACCAGTGGTGTTGTCTTTGTGGAATTATTGGCTGATAACAAATAACTTGCTTCCAACATTGCTTGAAGGAAAGCACGTGTAGGGAAATTGGTCATATTGATCGAGTCTGAGCATTGCAATGATGGATGTCACTGACATGAACTTCATGACTTGGCTATTTCCCGATCGCCATGATTTTTTATGTCTGCAATAATCTGCATAAGAGAAAGGAGTATATTAGAGAGAGTACTATATAGAGGATACGTTTGAATTATCAAAACATTCACAAAAAGATAAGATTTGTCAACAAAAAAAAAGGCATAGTGATATCCCTTCCCACTTCCAGAGAATGTGTAACTAAAGTACAGGGGATAGAAGAACAAATATATGATCATCCAGATCAGCAATATTTGGGTAGATCTAGAGCAAAATCTGGGCAGGCTTGATTATTTAGATGGCCTAACCGTCAGCGCTTGCCTGCAAAATCAAACAATCAGAGAAACATAAACAATAGAGCAAAAATATGTTATAGAAAATACATGCTCATGGGCTGAAATAAAAACTGTGCGGGCTAGACAGTATGAAAACATAGCGTAAGAAGGCACAAACAATGCAAAGCAGGCACCCATATATAAACACTGAGCAGAAAATGGGCCCAATAAATGTTGGGTTTAGGAAGATAATATAGACTTATTTACAATAATGGAATATATGTCGCATCATAAATCTGCAACATGTGGGATGTCTTTCTGAATTGAAGATACAACTTCACCCTCATATTGCAGCTGAAGAGAACACCAATACCAGCTGAATAAAGTAGCACGACTGGAGTTTGAGAGTACTATGTACCTGCTATAACTTGCAGTGGGAATATAGTGAAGGCCTAAACTGTATTGCGGCCAAAAGCCTTGTCAACAACTTGAAGATAGGTATATGAGTCACTGATGTAGTATAAGGCCTATAACAAACAATAGTTCATTGGCGATTTTGTAATGTCCAAAGAAATATGTCCTCCCTTAGGAACCAATATAGCATTCAAGTAGTCACTGTGCTGCACACAGAGGCAGACAAATAATGAATGGAGAATCTCAGCAAGAAAATTGACAATTGCACCTACTCTAATCCATAGTCCAGCTAATTATACAAGTATAAATAAAGAAGGGACCTTTGTTTTAAAACTAAAAGGGTAGTGTTAGTTAATCCTAGAACTCATTAATAAAATATATTCAGTTAAAAGATATTGATTAAATAATACTAAAATCGTAAAAGTATATATTAAAAATATATATGGATCACTGTATCATGATATGACATTTAACAAAAGCATACTGAACTGCTGCTCAGAGTCTATAAACTGAATGACCATATGCCAACTAAGTCATCTCTAATCTGCAAAACAAAATGCTAATCAAATATTTGCTTGTTCGACACGTCAATTGGGCTTCGCCCACACGATGACTTTGTCCCTGTATGGAAGAAGAAAGCAGCATTGCTTCATTTATGCTTTATTTTTTTTATTGTATTTATTGATTGCGTGGGGAATTATCAGTTTAAATATGATGCCTTGATCACCGACAAATCCAAGCTACTATTATGGGAGTGTACCAACATTTCAGATTCACATTACTAATGCACATGTGTATTGGGGGTGTGGGGGCTTCAGATCTTGTACCAATCTTTGGACAAAGGTAGGGGTCAACAATTGAATATATCAACAGTCATCAGTTCATTTTCATCAGACAACGGCAAGCAACAATCTGACAGAGGTAAACTACATTGCTTCAGATCAAGCAAAGTTGTAAAAGTAGATGCATATCAGATTCTGATATTTTTCTTCAAAAAGGAGATTCACATTCAGATATTAAAAAGCAAGTTACATAGTCCAAGGCATTTCTATATTGGGCATATCAGATTCAGATCAAGCCGAGTTATAAAAATAGCTACATATCAGATTCAGATATGAAAGAAGTGTTTCATTCTCTGATCAGAAATCAATTGCAAATGTCAACTCAAATTAACATAAATACTTAAATAGACAAATAAACAAGAGTTAGGAATTAAATAGACGCTTCCTTGATCATTTCAGTGCATTAAACAAGTAGCACAACATGGTATGTATTCTATCCACGGACGCCCCATCCGTGGCCGCCGGCCGACGCATCTACACGCATCATGCATCAGAAGCATGGCCGGCGTGCGGCATGTTGGACGGTTTCGCGCAGCAGGAAGGTGAGCGGGAACGAGTGGCATACCTGGTGTGGCCTCGTCGCTGAGAAAGGGCCCGACGAAGACCTGCTGGGTAGATGGTGTAGGGATGCGGCGGCAGTTGTAAGTCGTCGGGTCGTCGCCACTCATCGGCACTGAAGGAGAGGGTACGCACAAAGTAAGGTGAATGGGAGATGAAATGCCAGGCTAACGTGATGAGCCTTGCCTTCATTCGATGGTGAAGATAACGCTGTGGCCGGAGATCAACCGGTGGGAAGGGATCCGCCGCCGTGCCGACCTAGGAGCTTCGGTCAGTTGGAGAGAATGAGGATTTAGGAGGATCTCCGAGATTTTTCCGCTAGATTAGATTGACCGAGTAGCGACAACCGGCCATCGCGCGGCAAATGGTTTCGCGGGATAGGGAAATTTTGGTGGGAAATAATTTCAGTCAATTTTTTATGGAGGGAACTAAAGTTATATACGCATCTTAATTCTAGATTTCTGGTGCTTATATCTAAAAAAATTATATCTAAACAAAATTAATTGGTATGACCGAATCACCGCGGCAACTTTTAGACTGCAGATATAGGTGTCCAACGGGTCGTGTCGGGCGCCCGCCGCAGGCTGGGCCGGCCCGGGCCACGGGCCGTGCCTCCACCGTGCCGGCCGCGCCCTCGCCCATGGCCCGTCCGTGGCCATTTTACCGCACCACGGGGCGGTCGGGCCACCGACACGGGCCGCCCACATGGGGACGTGCTTAAAAAAAAAGCCGTAGACATGGAGTATGATGGGTCGTTTTATGTTTGGTTACATGGGCCTTTAGTTGTTTGGCCCATAATTGCTTGTGATTTCTCTAGGAATATGATGGGTCGTTGCTTTAGAATTTTTCCACCGGGCCATCAATGGGCCGACGGGCTACCGGACCGGCCGCCCGTCCACGGCGAGAGGCGCCGCCCATGGCCCGCCCGCCACCGGCCGGGCGGCCCGATATCGGCCATTTTGCCGGCCTCGGACCGGGCCGCGGCTGCGGCCAAATGGCCAACTATAACTGCAGATGAGTTATCGAGAAGGAAACTTTTTTTAGACTACGTATGAGTTCTCACAATTCTTTTGAGGGAATCTAATTTCCAGACCGTGGATTCTTGATTTCGGTGCTTATATCGATCTACCTATATTGGTTTTATGATTATGATTAATATAATATTGCACCTTCAGTATGATGTGCTGGGATTCTCTAAACATATCGTGTCGTGACTCGTGGGACATTAATCTCAGCCCACAAGACATATTTCTCAAAGCCACACACTGATTTTTAGAACCCTATTTTTAGAGAAATTGTCATTTGTTCCTGTTGGAGTATATGGAAAATACAGGGTTTTCAAATCCCTAAACGGTCTTGACTTGAAAAGTCATGAATACGAAGTTTTGTAAATCTCTTCAAGATCTACATTTGGCATTAGAGTCAACTTTTTATTTTTCGAACTTTTGACGCCTCGAAATTTAAAATTTGAATTTTTTACGGCTCCAAATGGGTTTTCAAGCCCTAGACGGTCTCGACTTGAAAAATCATGAATACAAGTTTTGTAGAACTCTTCAAGATCTACATTTGGTATTAGAGTCAACTTTTTTATTTTTTGAAATTTTGACGCCTCGAAATTTGAATTTTGAATTTGTTTAGGCTCGAATGGGTTTTCAAAGCCCAAGACGGTCTCTCCTTGAAAAGTCACGAATACCAAAAGTTCATAGCTCATCAAAATCTACATTTGTTATTAAGATCATTTTTGCGCTTGAGAAAGCGTTCGAAAAGTGTAGTTCAAAATTGACAACTCACTCATTGAGTTTCATAAACTCTTTGTGAGAACCTTGGTTTTGTGAGTAGTGTTTACTAACACTTTCTTAAACGAAAAAATGACCCATATAAAAAGTGTAGATCTTGATGAGTTCTAACACCCTTGTATTCAAAATTTTTCAGCAGAAGTCATTTAGTGGTCCGCTTTGACCAAGTTTTGACCAAGTCAAACTTTGGTTATTTTAAAAATGGCACCTCCTCCGAGCCGAGTTTCGAGACCCTAGCTAGTTTCAAATCTAAAAGTCATGAATACGAGTTTTGTAGATCTCTTCAGGATCTACATTTGGTATTAGAGTCAACTTTTCATTTTTTCGAACTTTTGACGCCTCGAAATTTGAATTTTGAATTTTTTTTGGCTCGTAATCGGGTTTTCAAGCCCTAGACAGCCTCTCCTTGAAAAGTCACGAATACCAAAAGTTCATAACTCATCAAGATCTACATTTGTTATTCAGGTCATTTTGCGTTTGAGAAAAGCGCTCAAAAGGTGTAGTTCAAAATGGACAACTCACTCATAGAGTTTCATAAACTCTTTATGAGAACCTTGTTTTTGTGAGTAGTGTTTACTAACACTTTCTCAAAATGAAAAATGACCTATATAAAAATTGTAGATCTAGATGAGTTATGAATCTTTGGTATTCATGACTTTTTCCAATCGAAATCATTTTGGGTTTCAAAATCTGGTTTGAATTTTTCAATGTTTCAAACTCACATTTTGAAATGTTCACACTTTATCACAAGAACGTATGACCAAAACTAACAAGTTAACTTGATAGATCTCGATTTTAGAAAATTTTACAAATAAAAATCATCCGATTTGGAGCTATAACGAGGAAGAAAAACTGATTACAAGATTTATTTCGAGATTAAAAAGAAAAATCACACCAGTTCATCAAAGCTCTTCCCATCTCACATCACATATGTGATAAACAAGTGTGATTTCTTTTTTAATCTCGGGATAAAACTTGTAAGCGCCTTTTCTTCCTACTACTAACTCCGAATTGGATGATTCTTTTTCTTAAAATTTTCTAAAATCATGATCTATCAAAATAGTTCGTCATCCACCATGTGACTTTATTTAAAAAACTAAAAATTTGAAATTGATAATTCTACAACTAAATGATTTCAAATCAAAAGTCACGGCGAAGTTTTGTACAACTCTTCAAGATCTATATTTAGTATTAGAGTCAACTTTTCATTTTTTTGAAAAAGTCACGAATACCAAAAAAGTTCATAACTCATCAAAATCTACATTTGTTATTAAGATCATTTTTGCATTTAAGAAAGTGCTCTAAACTGTAGTTGTAAAATCACTTATCGTAGTGGTTTGTTCTCTTTATTTTTGTGGTTTGTACTCTTTATTTTTGTTCCAAATGTCATAGGTTCGATCCCATATTCCACACATTTTGAAGGATTTATTACGTTTAATTTAATATATAAAAAAAAATAGAACGACCCATTGTAGCACAAGTAGATGCTTGTCCTAGTGGTTAACGTGCTATATTTTGTTCTAGAGGTTTTAGGTTCAAATCCCATGTGCCACACATTTTTTCAACAATGTTTGTTTTACACGACTTATTACTTTTAAATTAATATATAAAAAGGTAGTGCACCCCATTAGAACACAAATGGATGGTTGTGCTAGTGGTTAAGGCATTGGCCCTCTATGCTAGAGGTCTTGTGTACAATCCACTCATGTGCTTCTTTTGCTATATATTTTGCCATTTAGTTTCAATGACAGTCTCACGCTCTATGAATCATATTTTGTGACAAAAGAAAGCATCAGCGTATATATAGGGTACTTTTTAGGTGACACAAAACATCCTCTCGTCATAAATAGTTGTGGCGCTTTGTGATATTGTGACGCTTAGCGGTTTTTTCATCATATTATGGTACATTATATTACGCTTTTGGCCCCGCTATTAGGAATTTTGTCATAGAAGATCAGATTTCTTGTAGTGTGAACTAACTTTATTAATCGCTAACTCATTGCTACTTGGTTCTTGACTATCACGTGATTGCCTAACAACATTGACGACGCCTAGGTGGGATGTCCGTGTCGCCTATGAATAGGAAAAAGTTCGTATAAGTTTCTTTTTTGTAACGTTTGGATTTGTAACATTATTTTGTATTACTATAGGGTATATATTTGTAACACATTTAATATGTTCCACTTATATGTTACAACATATTACACTTTTGTAACATTTTGCTAGTAACATTAGTTTTGTGTTACTATAATTATTGTCAATAACACATTTTTATGAAAAAGTGATTTGTGTTACAACCGAAGTCTGTAACACACTATTTTGTGTTACTATGATATTTCATTGGAACACATTGATGAATGTGTTACAAGAAAGTGATACAAAGATCCCCTCGTTGTGTAGTAGTGGTGGCGTCCGCGCGGCCACCGCAATGTACCGCATGTCGTGCCCGACGGGGTGGCGACTCCAACTCCATGTTGCCGACGCAACTCCTCCAACGCCATCTCTCGCATGCCGCATTCGCCTCTCTCTATCATCGTCGCTTAGGTTTGATGCCTCCTAGTGACCATGGAGCTTCTAGTCTTCCACGAGACAAGGACGAGGCGGCACAGATGCCCAAATTTGTTGTACCCCCGCGGGAGGCGGCCGGGACGCCCTTGTTGAACCTTTGGCGGTGTCGTCACCTCCGCCTTTCACCTCCGTCTTCACCTCCGCCGACATCGCCAGGGACAAGGAACCGGGAACGAACCTCCCGTCTTTGGGTCCCTCTCCCTATGCCACTTCATCTTCGACGGCAGCGGGGAGGGGAGAGGGCGGGAGGAATGGAGGCGGTGGCGCGCGTGGTGGGCGGGGAAGAGGCTAGGAGCGCAGGCGACGGCACGCCTAGCGGGAAGTGAAGGAGTTGAAGCAGAGTGGAGCACGCCGAAAAAAGCAGAGTGGAGAGAAGGTGTTGAAGCAAGACGTATAGGCTACGACGCGGGTATTTTACGCCGCATGTATCCAACACGGTCCGAAGTATAAAAAATTGTCAAGAGTTATTGAACCCTAATTCTCTCGGTCCAAAAAATTGGGATAGACGGCACTTGCTACAAGTCAAAATTATTATACAAGCAATTTGGTCAAAATAGATTTTAAAAAGTCAAAGAATTGCGTTTTTGTTGGACACCTCAAATAAATCTCAACCCCGTCAAAGTCCCTAAGTTAGATTCGAGTCCCCATCTCCCATGGAACAATATTTTACATGAACAAATCGTGACAACCCGACATGTTTGAACAATATTACAAGCATGAATAAATATATATTCTTTTTCTTAGAACCAATATATATATATATATATATATATTCTTTTTAGAAGAATAAATACATATTCTAGGAGGCGCCACGGATGATGGGGTGCGGCAAAATCGACCGCCAACCGCCAAGGGGAGGGTTTTCCCTCGGGCCCCGCCTTTCACACCTTTTAGTTTTTTTTTCCAAAAGGGAGGGGAAGAGTTCAGGCTTGCCCCCCCCCCTGCGCTGCACGGTTCACTCCACTCTTACAGAAGTCTATTCCTCTTCCTCGCACCCCCTCATCTTGTACCACTCCGATGGAGGGTGGTTCTCGGGCTGGAGCCGGCTAGAGGCCGGGCGTCGGTCACACGCACCTCCTCCCCGCCGCCGCCGCCGGGACCTACCCTCCGGGTTGTGGCTCCCCTACCTCCACGTGCTCCGGCTCCGTCTCCTCCTCCCACTCCGATGGAGCGCCTCGCCCGGCACCTCAATTCCATCGATGACACGGGCCGGGCCGCTCCGGGAGCCGGATATGGTGCTCCTTCGCATCCAGCGGGAGAACGCCGACTTCGCCTTCCACCTCGCCCAAGTGAGTCGCTTGATTGCCCTTGAGCTTACGCCCGATTTTCCTAATCTTGTTGTTTGCGGCTGGCAGCGTACCACTAGAGTTGGGCGGCGCGAGAACCGCACGCTGGACGGCGGTGGGTACGCGCACGATTTCGCCGGCGCCCGTGATGGCACCGGCGATGGCGGAGTCGATGGTGCGGGCGGACCTCGGCGGGGTGGAGGGGTTCCCGGGGTTGCACTGGCGAACCACGCAGATCTCCTCGACGGCTACGCGCCCTACGGCGGACGCGGTGGTCCACGAGGTCGACATCGATGCCCTTATCAACGAGGGAGATGCTTAGTTTGTAGTACCCAGCGCAAATGAGGTGAGAAAGAAATTGGGCGAGTTGGGAGATCAAAATGGATGTTTTTTGTATGGTTCGAGTTTGGTGAACTGTAGGTCTGTTAGAAAGTGCCCGTGATGGTCTGTTCTTTTGGTTGCTATGCACGGGTGGACATGGACGGGTGAATACGGGTGAATCGAAATGTAAAACATTCTTAGTAATGGGGTAATCCTCGATAGCTGAAATGCACAACTGAGATCTCTTCAAATACTTCCACTAGAAACCGCATTTCTATAAATAATAACCTCGCTGTGCAAAGTATGTTCTTCCGTGGTTCGAAAATAATAAAAGACCCTACCACCCAAATTGTGAAACATAGGTTTAAGCCAAGTTGAAAAGCTATTTTAGAGGCAAGAAATACAATCATACTACAATGCAAGGAATTTTGATAATAATAACATTACAGAGAAACAAAGTTGTTCTCGCTAAACGGTGATTAATTAGTATCCCGTGAGACAAAATAAGACGAAAACAAGATGAAGCAAGAACAAGCAAACATTGTCGAAGAAAGAAAGACCTAAGCTACCAAGACAAATATGGACGCCCATTGGGTCCGGACTTCGAATAGGGACGACTAGGGACGACAACACCGTCGAGACGCTTGCGGCCCTCGATAGGATTATAATCTCCAAATAAGCAGGTCTTAAGCGCTAGCCATGGCCATGACCAGGGGCAGCGGGCTCAAGACCTACACGGAGACTATAGTCCTATGGCCACGAGCCCCTCTCTTCGACCGCACCACACCTTGGGCTCACAACACAAGATCTATTATCTTCAAATTGCTCTAGCAAGATAAATAGATGTCCATATGATCTTCTTTTTGATCCTTCTAAAATCTCCGACGAAGTTCTTTGTGGTTGTACCTGGGATCAACCCGAAAAAGGTATTTAAGACAACATAATTTTTGTACAAGTTAGATAGCAGGAGTCACATAAATTTGTAACACAAGACAAGATACATGTTCCCGCGTTCGCTGGATTCGGTGCTAGATCCCCGCCTCCAAGGTCGTCCTCATGGTCCGCATCAACAAAGACGATGAGGGTGGAGGATGGGTCATCGGACGTCGGCGAGGCCTTCGCTATGATGGGGAGCTGGACATTGAACAATCTTTTTCCATCTCCTTCGTGAGCTCAAATATAATAGGGTTCCCGATGGAGCCCCTCCCACACTTTTATAATCTCCCGCATAGATCTTTGTGTTTATACCCGAATCAATCGAAAAAAAGCATTTAAGACGTATAAAATGAATCACACGGTATATGCAAGACAAAAACAAAACCTTTTAGAGCCAATAAAAAAACCCTTCAAAAAGGGTAGTGCACTTTACAATTTAGATTTAGGTGTTTACCCAACAAGATGTGCTTCTCTTGCGACTTTTTTTCTTCGGCCGCCACCCCCAACCCACTAGTAAAACACCGTAGATCTCGAGCGGCCGGGACTTCAAACATGACGGCGTCGGCAATCCGCTTGAACGCCGCGATAAAACGCCTTGTTCTCCACTGCGCTCCCACGCCCGCCGGGATCACCGATCGGAAGTCAAGACGATGGCGCGATCTCGCCAGAAGCCGCCCGGGAGGCCCCACGACGGACCCCGGTCTGCAAACCACCCAAGAACTTCAGATTTCTTTGTTTCAAAAACGACATCAAAAATCATATCTAGATCCATGGGTGTGATAAAGAGGTGCACCTGCCAAGGATGTAGAAGCGAGGCGCCGAGGGCGAACCCACTGTGTCGGACCGCTCTCTACTCTTTGTTTGGTGAGAAGAGTTTGGAAGTCGCCGAGAAGTGGCGAGAAGAGGGGCACTACTAGTACTAGTAAGTATAGTACGGGAGAAGGAAGTGACGAGAGATCATGAGACGCATAAATATAGTACTATGTAGTACTGTAGATTGTTCGGTGGCACACCATGGCCCCACTGGGCACCCGGTTTTCAGACGCAAGTTTGCTAGTAGGGGCGATCGTAACTTGTGTACTACTAGTATTTGGAATTTGAAACAGAGTTTGGAGTTAGGAGGGAGAAAGACTAGGCTTTTGGCGGCACTACGACACTCCCAGATTAAAAAATAGAAATCGGGGTCTTTTTTGTGAAGGGTCGAGCGAGGGAGCCGAGGACATTGGCGCCCGTGCTCGCCCGACTTTCAATTTTGAGCGGAGGGCGGGAGGAGAGTGGAGAAAGCAAGAGTTGTTTTGTTTCATTTCACTTCCAATAGGGACACTACACCGAATGAGTTTTTTGTAGTGAGCGTGGGTTGGACTTCAAAATGTATTCAAATTAGAAATTTGTGAAACTTTGTATAGATAAATACTCTCTCGATCTTAAGTTATTTATTTCAAGATTCTTGGAGAGCTAGAGCATTCCAAATTTGAACAAAATTTTGATAATAATAACATTACAGAGAAACGGGTTGTTACGCTAAAGGCTGATTTCGGGCCGATTTAATAGTACCACGTGAGACAAGATAAGATGAAACAAGATGAAGCAAGAACAAGCAAAATTGTCGAAGAAAGACCTAAGGAAAATATGTAGTGCAAACCACCGTCTTCGTGTAAACCCATGTAAACCATGGCAAAAAAGTCATCTAAATTCACCAAAAAATTCACACATAGAGATGATATGATGATACACAACTTTGTAAAATATCTTGTCCAAACTCGACTCGTTTGTGAGATATAAAAATAACAAATTTCAAGCCGAAAGTTGTCTAGTCAATTTGTTAGAAATTTGTTATTTTAATAACTCACAGTCAAACGGAGTCGAGTTTGGACATGATATTTTACAAGGTTGTGTACCATCATATCATCTACATGTGTGATTTTTTTGATGAATTTACATAATTTTTTTGCCGTGGTTTACATAGGTTTACATGAAGATGGTGGTTTGCACTACATATTTTGCCGAAAGACCTAAGCTACGAAGACAAATATGGACATCCCTCGGGTCCAGACTCGAATAAAGACGACAACACCATCGAGACGCTTGTGGCCCTCAACAGATTATAATCTCCAAATAGGTCTTAAAAGCGCCCGACCATGGCCATGACCAGGGCTCGAGACCTACACGGAGATTATAGTCCCTCGGCCACGAGCCCCTCTCTTAGATGTTAAAAGGGACGATAGAGAGCGATCTGCTGCAGATATTCACTTGGACCGCACCACAACTTGTGCCCACAACACAAGATCTATTATCTTCAAATTGGTCCAAGAGGGATAGATAGATGTGTATATGATCTTCTCTTTGATCCTTTTAAAATCTCCCACGTAGTTCTTTGTAGTTGTACCTGGATCAACCCAAAAAAAGTATTTAAGACAACACAATTTTTATACAAGTTAGATGGCGGAGTCACATAAATTTGTAACACAAGAAGATACCTTTCCCCGGCGTTCGCGCGGGATCCGATGCTAGATACCGCCTCCAAGGTCGTCCTCATGCTCCGCATCAACAAAGACGATGAGGGAGACATCTCCCTCATAGAGGCCTCCCTCCCCCATTATGGGGCAGTAGTACTTAGGTGTGAGCAGGATTGTTAATATTATCAGCTGAACAAGGAAGAACTATTTTCTTCACCTTCCTCCAGCTTTTCATCCAGTTTTTCTTCCTGAAAAAATATAGTCAACAAGATATGAGTACGATAGAGAGCTCAAAATCATTTGCTTCATAGCAGCTTCATGTACTACAATTAACAATAAAATGACAAAGATCTCCTCGCCGTGTGTTTGGTTTGCGCCTCTAATTTTAAGGGGGAGTCATCTCCTAAAGTTTGCTAAACTAGTTTGCCATCCTTGAATTTTTGCAAAAAAAAAAAAACTTGGCTCCAACCGAGGAAGAGGTAGTTAGTGCCTAGTGGACGGCCCATCTATCGTACATGGGAACACCTCAAAAAAAAAAGAGAAACGAGACGAGAAGAGGTAAACGAAGGGTGGAAATATAATTTAGTTTCACTCTCAGGGTTCCTGATGTAAGTTTGCTAAAGTGGGAAGTTTATAGATCTGGGATTGGTTGGTTAGTGAAAAATGAAATGCACTGATTAGATTCGGGGTTTACCTAAGAAGAAATGTGTTTTTTTCCGCGTTTTCTTAGGCCTCCTCCCACACTTTTATAATCTCCCCGCATAGATCTTTGTGTTTATACCTGAATCAATCGGAAAAAGGTATTTAAGACAGATAAAATGAATCACACAGATATGCAAGACAAAAACAAAACCTTTTTAGAGCCATTCAAAAAAAACCCTTCAAAAAAAAAAGGGTAATGCACTTTACAATTTAGATTTAGGTGTTTACCCAACAAGATGTGCTTCTCTTGTGACTTTTTCTTCGCCGCCGCCCCAATCCACAAGTAAAACACCGTGAGATCCGAGCGGCCGGGACTTCACAGACGACGGCGTCGGCAAATCCTATCGAACGCCCGCGATAAACGCCTCGTTCTCCGCCCGGGCCCCACGCCCTGCGCCGGGATCCCCTCGGGAAGTCAAGACGATGATGCGACCTCACCGTAGCTACTACCAGGGACACGGAGGCCCCGCGACGGATCCCGATCTGCAACCACCCAAAAAAACTACAGATTTCTTTGTTTTCGAAAACCACATGAAAAATCATATCTAGATCCATGGGTGTGATAAAGAGGTGCACCCGCCAAGGATGGAGACACGAGGCGCCGAGGACGAGGCGGATCCCTATGTCGGACCGCTCTCTACTCTTTATTTGGTAAGATTTGGTGAGAAGAGTTTGGATTTGGTGAGAAGAGGCGAGAAGAGTGGTGGTACTACTAGTACTAGTATGAGAGGAGAAGGAAGTGACGAGAGTGATGAGAGACCGGGAGAGAGAAAGACAAGAACTTTTAGTAGAGTGTTCGATGCGGACACCATGGCGCACGGGCACCCGGTTTTCGACGCAACTAAGAGGATCAGAACTTGTGTAATACACGCACACCTAGTATTTCGAATTTAAAACGAGTTTGGAGGAGGGAGACGAATGTTTTAGGCTTTTGGAGCCACGCTCCTTCGAATTTCAATTTTGAGCAGAGGGTGGGAGGAGGGTGGAGAAAGCAAGAGTAGTTTTGTTTCATTTCACTTCCAACCGAGGGACCCTTTGTAGCGAGTGTGCGTTGGACTTCAATATGTATTCAAATCAGGAAATTTGCCAAAGAAAGGAAGACAGGACCTAAGCTACGAAGACAAATATGGACGTCCCTCGGGTCCGGACTTCGAATACGGATGACAACAACACCGTTGAGACGCTATGCCCCTCGGCGGGATTATAATGTCCAGTAGCGGTCTTAAGCGCTAGCCATGTCCATGACCAGAGCTCGAGACCTATATGGAAGATTATTAATTATTATAGTCCTACGGCCACGAGCCCCTCTCGTCGATGTTAGCAGAGGGACAATGAGTACCGACTACGCCTACTACTACTATTCACTTAGACCAACTCGGGCGGAAGGAGGCACACCGGCTCTACCGGTTGCGAGGGGTTAGATCCTTTTGAGCACCCACAGTAACGCCGTGGAGAGTCTTAGCATCCAGTTTTTACACCTTGAAAAATAGAATAGCCAACAAGATATGAGTACTACAGGGGAGCTAATAAACCATTGCTTCTTCATGTATATAATTAACAAGAAAATATGTTACCTCCACAAGTTGTCGAAAAAATGTCTTTTCTTCACTTTCATTGAGTTTTTCACCCTAAAGAATAGAATAGCCAACAAGATATATGAGTACTACAGGGAGCTAAACTATTGCTTCCTAGCAGCTTCATGTATACATTTAACAGAAAAATGACATAGCATATACAAGAGTTTGCTAAACTAGTTTGCCATCCTTGGATTTTATGCAAAAACGAAAAAAAAACTTGGCTTATCTTATTTCAAATTATAATACTATTCAATCAGCCAAAATCAGCTGAACATATTCAATATGTGGTAGTAGTAATTGTAGAGTGTTTGATGCGACACCATCGCCCCACGGGCACCGGTTAATGTAGGCGACACATTTTTGCATCTTAAATCTTGCTAAGGGCGCATCAGAACTTGTGTACTATTTCGAATTTGAAATAGAGTTTGGATTAATAGGAGGGAGAAAGACTATTTTAGGCTTTTTTTGAGTTGCCTCTTACTCTAGGTACAGTTGTAGTATCTGTTCATACACACTCACACACACACTACACACGCACACGACACACACTACCCGTGTACAACCGCACCTACTACAACTAGTACACACACTATCATCAGGAATTGAACTAGCGTCCGTTGCTCGCTCACCTAGCGAGCTAACCAACCGAGCTACGCCGGCCTCCCTCGTTAGGCTTTTTGGCGGCACTCCCAAGACTCCCGGATTAAAATAGAAATCATTTTTTTTTTTTTTCTTTTTGTGAAGAGTCGAGCGAGGAGGGGACAGGGGCCCGGACCCTCGAGTAGTACTACATATACCGTGCATGCTAATCCTCTAAGTACAATAGGGCCCACGCTGCCTAATGTCGTTCCGTCCATCCTTGGTGCAGGTCGCCGGTGTCATCCGCACACCTCGACTCCTTTTTTTTTCCATGACCGGCCCAGAGGGTCACATATGGAGTCATTTGACAAGCCTTGTTCGATGCAAAGATCTTGGGAGAAGGAAGAGACAAGAGGCGCATAGAGAGAGAGAGAGAGTTTGGCCAAGCTCCTGCATCTCCATTTGATATAGGGCTGCCAAATTTGTTTCGACACAATTAGTTGGTGAAATATTTTGGGTCTGACTCTCGTAGCACTTTTCGTTTGTATTTGGTAATTATTGTCTTACCATAGAGTAATTAGGCTTAAGATTCATCTCGCTCTTTTCAAAAACCGTGTAAATTAGATTTTTTCTTTCTCTATATTTAAATACTCCATGCATGTGTTAAAAGATTTGATGTGCTGTGCAATGTAGCACTTTTTTTGGGTTGCATGGGAACTAAACACCCTCCATTTGCACAAAGGCACCATCGATCAAGCACACCTACTACTACTATTCACTTGGACCGCACCACAAAGATCTAGTATTATCTTCAAAATTGCTCGAGCACCATAGATAGATGGATATGTGTAGGATCTATGGACGCCTAGAGGGGGGTGAATAGGCGTGACCTGTTAAAACTTTTCTCGCAAAACTTCAATTCAAGCGGAGAGATCATAAGTACGCCGCTTTTTAAATAAAGCCGCGAGACCGCCATGTATAAATTCGGATAAGATCTCAAGATGAACAAATACTTGAAGTAAAGTTCTAAATGAGTCTAATAGGGTAGAATAGATAAGCTACAAAGAAAAGATATATTATGGAACTTAAGAACAGAGGAAGCTTGAACCAAAGGGATCAAACCCTAGAACAAGAACTGTAAATGCAAAAAAGTAAATAGCACACGGTGACACAAGATTTGACCTCGTGGTTGGCGTCGCCACCAAGGCCGGCCTACTCCACGTTGTTGAGGTTGCCACACTAGGCTTGGCTCACCACAAAGGTTAGCCTTTTCCCTCGCTCACAAGTCTAGGGAGGAACCCTAGAGATGTGGGGTGATTTTCTTAATTTAGAACGAGGTTACAAACCTCCCCTAGGCTGCCACACAAGTTGGCAAGCTCTAGGGCTTACGCCTACCGACTAGGAGCAAGCTCCAAGAGTAAGGAACCCTAGCACACCGCCAAACGCCGAACCAAATGCTCTTTCAAGATGGGGAACATGTAGATCCGGTCTCCAATTGATGGTTCCCCTCTTTTCCCTCAAGTTTTGATGGTTGGATTCGAAATCTCACTTGGGGAATGGAGGTGGAGCAATGGAGGAGAGAGAGAAAGAGCGCTTAGATTACTCCAGGTGAACAAGCAATTTAACTAGATTACAACTAGGCGCTCAACAAGCTAAAACAAGCTAACACACTACTCAAGCTAAACAAGCCTACACAAGTATACTAGTGAAAGTAATGCAAAGAGGCTAGAGTACAATACCACCAAGGAGTGTAGAGGTGGGAAGCCAACCACCGTGATCACCGAGAAATCTCCAACGAGCAAGAACGAGTGACACGATGATTTTTCATCGAGGTTCACGTGTTTGCCAAGACGCTAGTCCCCGCTTGTGGCGACACACACACTTGACTGGATGCTAAGCTTAATGGCCAATGCCACCCCCCGTGGGAGCTCAAGCAACCGGACACAAGAGAGGGTCCAACAAGCCACGAAAGCAATCCACTAGTGCCCTTCGCGAATCTCCCCAAGGGTAAGGAACGACCCTCACAATCACCACCGGTGGCCTCAAACAAGCTCCACTTGAGCTCAACACCGCCTTACTCCAAGCCGCTTAGGAACCGGGCAATTCCCCAAGAAAAACAAAAATCCCGCCGCTTCCAAGGATGAAGTGCCTCTAGATGCAACCGATGATGCAATACACTTATCACTCAATCTCACCAAGAATACGAAGTTAGTGGTGATGAGATGAGTGGAGAGGAGTATCAAATGCTCACTAGCAAGTTGAAGCTTCAAATGTGCAAGAGAGAGCCTAAGAAACCAGCCAACCAAGTATATATAGGGCACTCTAAATGGAGCCGTTGTCTAAAAAATTTGTTTTCAAGCGGTGATCGACGCTATTCCAATCGAACCACCACTGAACCGTCCGGTCATGGAGTCCGGTCATCGCTCCATTACAACTACAAGGGGTTGGGCCCACACCGGCACCCTTCCTTCGTGCATCCGATCAGCGGATCCGGTCGACACCAAAAGCTTCCGGGTCCAGAGGTTCCGTCCACTATCCAACCGCAGAAAACCCGCCCTTAGCTCTCTTGATGACGACCGACCGACGCCCGATGAGGCGCGGCCCGCACCATAACACCAAATACGCCCCCGACAGCCGCTTTTCCATCTTTTTCTTTCCTCATTGCTTCAAACTTGCTTCGCCTCTGCCGTAGGTTGCCAACACGCCAAGATGATCACATTATCACCAATGTTAGCTCGCCGAGATGTTAGGCAAGATCAAAAGTTAGTGCTCTCATGTCCTAAATGCAATATGCAAGTCAATTGACCTAGAAGCACTTCACCAAAGGATTGTCGCGGCAGATTCCTCTTGATAGTCGGCCATCTATCCTATAATGTGATCACATGCTCTATCGTGTCTTGATCACCGTAAGGAAAAACCCTATCAAGATACCTTGCCTTGATCTCCCTGTTCCTCTCAAGCCGACACCGAGCTTGACGATCCATCATGTCCATCATCATTGTCCATGTTCATGATCATCATGCTCCTTGTCATCCTTCTAATCCTATCTCAAAAGTCACTTTAGAGCAAAGGATTAGTCCACAAGTGTGTCATCAATTTCCAAACCAAACATGAGATTTCAATCGCCAAGACTGGGATGCGCAAGACCGCCGCGCTTCCACTAAACAAAAAAAGAATATCGTTTTTGCCGGCTATTTTGTGGTGAGGTGAAGGTCGTGGTGGTAGGTTTTGAGCATTTGATTCATTCAGCTTGAACTGGATGTGCTAGAATCCTCTTAATAGTACGGATCCCTAAAACTCAATAAATGAAATATGAAAATACTACGCTTTGTCGAAGCTGGGGTGGCCTCCACCGCCGAATAATTGTACCTACAACCTCGTACATCTTCATCTCCTCTTATTTTCTTCGCATGTCATCTTAGCCAAAGTCATTAGTTCCTTAATTTGGTGGTCATCACGCCAAAACCCACTTTAGGGCTTGATTGCACTTATAATCTCCCCCTTTTGGTGATTGATGACAACCCAATTAGAGCTACAAAAGATATGTAATAAAGGCTCAAACTTTTGGCACCAAGGATGTAGGAGCCTCCCTAAATATGTGAATTGGATTTGAATTTCAATTTTGACATAAAGGTCAAATTATCATATTTTAGGTGTGAATAGGGCCTCCCCTACATCCTTGCTCGGGCCGGGGGTGTGCAAACAAGTGTCATAGGAATAGTCATGAAAGAATATGCAGATGACGTCAAAGCACAATGAAATCGACGAAGATAGATGATGCGCGCAGACCGCCGCAGATGAAGCGACACATCGCCATGGCCACTTATGCAAATACCAACATCACATTTTCATAGCAAGACATCGATAATAACCCAACAATTAAGCTAGATGACGTGAATAAAATGTAACACCAAATGATCGAACCAAGTTTGATACAAAGAGCGCCAAATAAGTGGCACTTATTACAAAAATAGTTTTGTTCGAACTCTCAAACTCACAAACTAGCTAAAGTTTAATTTCAACGGATCTCAAGATCAAGACCAAACAAAGGGCGCCGAAAAGTAGACTCCTCTAATTTTCTCCCCTTGGCATCAAGTACCAAAAAGTGGAGAAAAGAAGAGAAAGATCACCTCACTCCTCATCTGTCCCGTTAAACCCCGCCCCGGGCCAATATCATCAATTGAGTGTGCTCAGCCGCGACTCCTCCTCATTGGACTCTATAACAAAGACGTCCCGCACCTGAGTGGTGGCAAAGGTAGTGAGTGGACCGGTAGAGCCTAATGTAGGTAACCACCGAGGCTCCGGTACTCCCGAGATCGGTAGTAGGCCTCGGCCGCACTACACTAATGCCGTCCCACCGCCTAGAAAGAGGATCGAGTACCCTCTGAAAGTGGCTATCAGCCAAAAATCGAGGGTAGGTGGAAGGTGGAAGTGAACCGTGCGCGCGGTGCTAACCCCAGTGCCACGGAAAAGCCGCTCTCACCTCCATCCATCGGGTGTCATATGACATCTCGAGAGGCATGGAAACAAGCCCAAATATGGCCCCTCATCCGCCTTTCACCTTTTCTTTCTCGTACCACCGCCGGCGCCCCTATGGTGTGGCTTGGAAGCGAGAGGATTCAGAATGTCCCTCACGCCCCCGGAGGAGCCACCCGCTGTCACCGAGCCGCCGCAGCCTAAATTTCCCCTCCTTGCCGCAGAGGGGTATGGCCTTCTCAATGTTGTACATTGTGATACTCATCCTTTGGGAAAACCTTTGCCATATTTCCTCAATCATGAACATCGATAAGGGGCATAGGAAGGTGCCTCCTACCATTGTTCATAGCATGTGACAAATGCACCCACATGAACCTAGGAACATTGAATCTCCTTCCAGAGTGTATCTTGTAAAGCACATTCCTAGTGTAAGCATTCACATCGTAAGTCGCACCGCCCTTTTGATCAATAGTGACACGGATCGCATTGTTCAACACATAGTAAAAATCCACAAAACCACTGGGCCGCTAGTACGTAATAAGATGGGTTTCAACAAGTGTCTCACCTCATTTATCTCAAAATGGTCGGGCCGCCATGGAGGTCGCCAAAGGTCCCGTGAGTAGCACCAAAACCCAAAATCCGACGTAAGCTCTTAAAGCCGATGCGTAGTGAATCTTATCGTCATCCAAAGGTATCACATCATATAGTCCCGATCCCGTAAGTAGGTGGCATGAAACCGACTCCAATCTCCCTGCTCCAATCATAGTGAAAGGACATGATGCTCTGCGGAGATCAAACTTGCCACAAGTCTCAATAGCGTTGAAAGTAGGATTGTCTTTTGTCGCCATTGCACCAAGTCATGTAATACATCCCCGACAATCATGTTCTTCTTTGTCGTTGAAGATACAGAGAGATAGAAATTGAAAGTGAAACTCATTCCGTAACCTTGATCAACTCCTCCATCCTAGGAAGATCATAGGCCCTCTTCTTCCTTTCATTTGTGACGCCTCTCTCAATCGCTGTCGTGAGTTGGTGATTGATGCACAAATGTGTTGACAAAGCTTGCTCAAAGACAAACTCACCCTCAACTGCACCATGTACTCATCATCAAATGCCGTGGATGTGCCTCGAGTACCTTGAATGCCCCCGCCACCAATATGGTGTGTCCAATCCGCCAAACACATCCTCCGCAGTGGTCTGAGTCGAGCCGAGCCGCCGTCACCTCTACCCCGCTCAGACGCGAGCCGACACGCCCACGCCCTTCCTTTTGCCCCTTTGATCCCTTCCTCCATCTATGCAATACAGAAGTCGCTATTAGAACTGCTTTTGGAGCGTAATTCAAGTACAACTATAGGTAGGATTTAAACAGAGAGAATATCGAATTTGATCGACCGAGAAGGATTTTTTCAACCTTCCGCCAAGATCGCCAAGGCTTAGCTCATAAGACGCTGCTACTGAGATTTCCCTTCAAAGTGCGCTTTGTTTTCATCGCTTACTTCCCTATCCATAGTAGTGCTTGACACTTCACAACAATTTCATAAGGTGTAGCGTAAAATGTCTATTTCTCCATGAGTTGAGTTTAAAGATTGATTATGATTATAAAGTAATTCCGATTCCTGAATCTAATCGATTTTGAGAGTCATCATTTTTAATGAATCGAGGGATATTTGTCGCTTTGAAACAGCCTAAGGATGTAAATCCTATTTGGGGATCGCAGCGTTACACCTCCCTTTATTCGGCAAATTTTGGGACTTTCAAATCCATTCGATTCAACTATCAAAACTGCTTTTAACACTTAATAATCAGCCTAGAAACTAAAACTATGAAGAACATAGTCGCATTGCATAGATCGAGGTGAATCCATTGCTTAGGGTTAGGTGCCTTGGTCAAACGCTGAATGGAGAGGGAAGAAGAGAAGGGGAACCGCCAAGGCCCCGACCGTAGCTCGACGGCAGAGGAGGGGGCCAAGGGCGACGCTGCATCGCCGCTAAGGTGCTCGGGCGAGGGCTGGCGAAGGGAGAAGGAGCCGCCCCGCGCGACCGAGAGGAGAAGAAAGGGCACGCGCTGCGCTTGCCCGAGAGAGAGAAGAATTACCGCTAGGGCCGATAGATAAGGTTAAAGAGAAAAACGGCCCGAAAGAAGATGGATTCGCCGCCGTGAACTTAGGCGCCATGTCTGAAGGCCGCAAGATCGGGAGGCGACATTCCGTGTAATCCAGCTTCTGAATTATTTGCCTCAAATTTGACTTTGTTTCAAATGGCTCAATGTAAAATCCCCTATCTCATGGCCGAAACACACAAATAAAACAAGTAAATCATGGTCATGAGCATAGGGTTCTTTCAAAACAATTTGAACATCAATTTAAACACCGCAATAATTTGCCTACACATGCTAGTAATCAATCACAAGATGACAGTTCGCCGTTACGAGAATCAAGTATATTTAGCTCACTACGCAAAGCACGTAACCTTGTGTCTTGCCGAGAGGCTTAGTGAAGATATCGCTAGTTGTTTTTCGGTGTCACATGGCATAATTGCTATATCTCCTTTAGATTCGTGGGTCTCTCAAGAAGTGATGACGGATGTCTATGTGTTTTGTTCTAGAGTGTGCTACTGTGTTATTTAAGAGCTTGATGGCATTTCTCGTTGTCACAAAAGAAGAGTGTATTTGTGAAATGACATCCCAAATCTTTGGTTTGCTTCATCCAAAGCAGTTGAGACAAACATGCACGGCTCCAACATACTCTCAAATTTCTACGTGGATAGGGCTACACAATTTTGCTTCTTAGAGCTCCAAGACACCAAGGACCATTCAAGGAATTGACACACGTCCTGGTAAAGCTTTTTTCGATCTACTTTGCAACCCAAGATAATCGAATCAATAGCCAAGTAGATTGAACTTGAACCCTTTGGGATACCACAAGCCAAGGTTCGGGGTGTGTGTACTAAATATCTCAAGATTCTCTTAACCGCCACATTGTGACATTCTTCGATTGGCTTGAAATCTAAAGACACATGCACACGCTTAAGCATAATATCGGCCTAGATGCAAAGGTAGAGAAGAGAGTCAATGGAGCGATATACCTTCTTCATGTCCACGGGTTGGACCCTTCTAATCAACAAGATCGAGATGTCCATTGTTTGGCATTGAGTTTGATCGGTTTTTGCCTTTGCTATGTCAAACTTCTTTGGGTCATATCGTGAGTGTATTTAGTTTGACACACAAAATGTTCCTTCCTTCATTTGCTTGACTTGAAATCCAAGGAAGAATCCTAGCTCACCCCATCATGGACATCTCGAATTTTGTCATTGTCCTACTAAATTGCTCAAACATACACATCATTCAGTACTACCAAATATTATGTCATCTATATTTGGCACACAAATATATCATTTTCAACTTTGTGTGTAGAAGAGCGAGGGATCTGCTTACCTATTTCAAAGCCTTGCTTGAGCAAGAATTCCTATAGTATTCATACCATGCTTTGGTGCTTGCTTAAGCCCATGAGCCTTTACGGAGTTTGTAGACATGGTTGGGGAACTTGGGATCTTCAAACCCTGGTTGCCAACATATACTTCCTCTTTAGTGGGCCATTGAGAAATGCACTCTTGACATCCATTTGAAATAGTTTGAATCATGATGTAGGCAGCAAAGGCTAGAAGAATGCTAATTGCTTCTAGTCTTACCACTCTGAATACATATGTTTCCATCAAGTCCAAGCCCTCTGCTTGAGTGAAGCCTTTGAGCGGCTGGGCTTTTTTTGTTTCTTGTCACCAACCCATCTTCATCTTGCTTGTTGCGAAGACCCACTTGGTACCGATGATATTAGCCTTGGCTCTTTCCACCAAGTCCCACACTTGATTTCTTTCAAAGTTGTTGAGCTCTTCTTGCATGGCTAACACCCAATCCGGATCCTTCGTAGCCTCATCTATTTTTTTCGTGGTTTCCAAACATGAAACAAAAGAGTAATGTTGACAAAAGGTAGCTAAATGAGATCGGTAGTTACTCCCTTTCGAAGACTCCCAAGGATATTGTCAAGCGGATGATCTCCGTTGTATGGTTTGTCGGTCGAGTGATGTTCAACCCCATTTCCATCTTCTTCTTGATCTTCTTCATAGTTATCATCGGCCTCAAGGATTGGTGAAAGATCAAGTGGCTCAATAGGTGGGGTAGGAGTTGGATCACCGGCCGTTGAGGTTGCAGGGCGTGGCAATCGCCACGCCTGGCAGTGCACTACCGCCGATGCTTCCAAAGCAGCGTGTGTCGCACTTGATCTTGAGTATGTCAGAATCTTGTGCAACAAATGGGTGGATCCTCTTCATCGCCAGCCTTGGCCCTCTTGTGGTCTTATGTCGCCAATTGCCAATTGCTTGATTGTTTCACAAGGTGGATCCTCCTTTCCTACAACACTTTGATCAACTTGCTCTACTTGAGAGCCATTAGATTCATCAAACGCCACGTCTATTGTGACTTCAACCCTCCCTTGAGTTTTGTTGAAGACACTATAGGCATGTTCGTTTGAGCCATAACCAAGAAGAAAACCTTCATCAACTTTGGGTGCAAACTTAGAGGTTCGAGGCTTTTGTTAAGAATAAAACACTTGCACCCAAACACCCTAAAGTATGACACCTTGGGCTTGTTACCTAAGAAGAGCTCGTATGAAGTCTTCTTAAGTTTCTTGTGTAAGTAGAGGCGGTTTATGGCATGACAAGCGGTGTTGGATCTTTCGCTTCACACCAAAAAGACATCCCAAGTCTTGTACTCATCAAGCATTGTCCTTGCCATCTCTATGAGTGTTCTGTTCTTCCTCTCTACTACACCATTTTGTTGAGGGGTATATGCAAATAAAAATTCATGCTTGATGCCCTCTTCATCAAGAAACTCTTCAACTAAGGTGTTCTTGAATTCGGACCCATTATCACTTCTCGACTTTCTTGACAAGTAGGTCAAACTCTTTTGTGCCCTTCTAATGAAAGTTTTCACCTTCTCTTGTACCCGACACTTATCGAGACAAAGAACACCCAAGTGAAACGGAATAATCATCAACAATAACCAAACCATATTTGTTACCCCGATGCTAAGGTAGGCCACCGGTCCAAAGAGATCCATGTATATCAACCCGTAGGTTGAGTGGTGGTCATCACGCCTTTTGGGGTGGTGTGCGCTACTTGCTTTCCAAATTGGCAAGCGCTACAAATTTCGTCTTTATCAAAATCAACATTTGTTAGTCCAATGATGTGGTTGTCTTTTCAGCTTGGCCAAGTTCTCATGCCAACATGTGCTAGATGGCGAGGCCATAACCAGCCCATGCTAGATTTTGCCATTAGACAGTCTCAAGCTTAGTGTTACTTTTGTTGAAATCAACTAAGTAAAGCTTATTCTTTGAGTTTGCTCAGAAGACAACAGAGGAATCCTCCCTCGCGAAAGACTTCCACACCAACATCCGTAAAGAGACAATTGTAGCCTTTCCACATAATTGTGAGACCGACAACAAATTGTATCCTAACGAATCAACATGCAAGACATCCGAAATATCATGTTCGGTGAGTGATAGCAACTTTTACCAAGACCCATCACACTTCCTTTGGCCATCATCTCCAAATCGAATGATGTCATTTGGATCAAGATTAGGAGAGTATGATGCGAACATACTCCTTTCTCCTGGCCATATGATTTGTACATCCACTATCAAGCACCCAACTTGATCCACCCCTGAGGAGTATGCCCGCAAGGCAAGTTTAGTTCACAAGTTTAGCCCCCAAGACTCTTGGGACCTTTCATGTTAGTCACAAGAACTTTGGGAACCCAAATAGAGGTATTAAGCGATAAAGATTTCTATCTTTGCTCATACACTTGGCATACCCCTCCCCTTGTCGTTATGTCTCAACTCAAAACATGAGCTAGAACCTTGTTTTGCCTTTTTAGTTCTCTCTTTTGATAAGAGTTGCTTTCGGGCACGCCCTGCATAAAGTTTCTTGATTTCTCTCGACATGAACCTTTGGCCTTAGAACTTGCTTCTTGACCTTGTTCTAAGTAGAAGAGTAGCAGATGGCCTTCCCTTTGTGGGGGCGCGATCGATCGCAGTGCTTCATCCATCGGCACACCGCCGCTTGGGCGGTTGTGCCGCCGACACCGCCTTTGTGTCACACTCGTGCACTTCTCTTTCGTATCTACTAGTCCACCGCTCAAGAACTGAACACATTCAATTCCATTGATTACCTTTCGCCATTGGTTTTATTTCCTTGTTTGTGTCCAAGTCCATCCTTGATTTTAGGATTTCTCCCATCAATATATTGTGGCCTCTTTGGTTGATTCTCTTGCCACTAGCCGACTTTCTTGCTTTTGACATTCCTTTCCCAACCAAGTTGTTGAGCCTAGTGATCTCCTTCTTTATGGCTTCCATCTTTGCAAGGTTGGTGGTATAAGCATTCATATCAACATTAAGACATCTACCACATCCTTGACTAGTGGAGGAAGTAGAGGTGTCCCCTCGTGGTAGAGTTATGTGAGTTGCTTTCCCCTTAAGAGTGCTATATTGTGACTCAAGTTCTTTGTGCTTTTCTTTGCAAGACACAATACTTTTCATTGAGTGTCACAATAGCCTTCTTAGAGAGAGCATGGTTCTTTTGCTCATTGGCAAGCCTTTGCGCAAGGTCTCCATCTCACTTAATTCTACCACATGAGCTTCCTTTTTGAAAGCAACATATAATTTTTCCAACTTTGTGAGATCTTCATCTCTAGTTGCTAGCTCAGCTTGAACATCCTCTAATTCCTTTCACTAATTGAGTGATGAAAAGCCTAGTCTTTGATCTACATTCTTTGTGATTCTAACATATTCTTCATCATCACTAGATCCACTTTCATCACTAGAACTTTCACTAAGATCACTAGAGTCATCACTATGGTGAGAAGAAGGTTTGGGAGTGGATTTTACCTTCTCACCCTTTGCCATAAGATAAATGTGAGGGGAGATATGATCATCATCATCATCGCCGGTCAAGTTGTTGAAGAGCCTTGGTGTTGAGAATGTCTCTTGCATAGCAAGAGTGGCAATGTTCACTTCTCTTCACTTGACTCCTTGGTTGAGTCCCACTCATGGCCGATGTGAGCTTCCTCCCATAGACCTTCCCTTTCTTTGTAATCTTGCTTCTTTTCTTTGCCATTGTCTTTCTTGTAGTTGTTGCCTTTCTTCTCATGTGGGACAATCGGCAATAAATGCTCGGTGCTTCCACAATTGAAGCATGTTTCTCTTCTTCTTGTTGGGAAATTTCCTTGGCACCATTTTGAAGCCATTTGCTTTCATCCCTTTGCCATACTTCTTCATGAATAAGGCCATGTCATCAATCTTCTTAAAATCAGCCCCATCATCTTCATCTTCACTTGAGGATGATGTATTGTCAATATTTTCTTGCATCTTCTTTCATTTCCTTGGATTGACTTGTGGATGCTTGCTTGCTCAGGTCTTGTGTGATATGCTTGATTTGCTTGCTTTGCTTGCTTTGAGAGCAACTTTGATTTTCATTCCATCAAGCTTGGCTTGCAACTCTAAGCTTTTTCCTTCTCATTTGCTTCCTCTCTTTGCATATCAAAGGTAAGCAATCTACCAAGCACGTCATTTGGAGGAAGTGCTCAAACCTTTCTTGTCTCTAATTAAGGTGACCACGGTTTCATTTCTTGGTGCATAGGCTTTAGCATCACTTTCACCACCTTTGATCATCTAGTTCTTCATCTCCATATCCTCTAATCTTCCCAACCAAAACCATCAATCTATCAAACATCTCTTGGGCCCCTTCTCCCTCAACTATCACAAATCGGGTTGAGCTTGGCCTTCAATAAGTCAATCTTGGCTTTTCTCACTTTATCGACACCTTCATGTGCAAGGATCAAAGTGTCCCAAATCTTTTGCCACATTCACATTCATCACCCTATTGTACTCATTTCCATCTAGAGCACTTAGAGGATGCTTGTAGCTTGACCATTAAGGTGGGTCGCTATCATCTCTTCATTTGTGGCGACTTGGGGTTCACCTGAGGCTCATATCCATCGCACACAATATCCCAAAGACCGTGGTGAATGCCATTAAGATAGGCACTCATCAAATGTTTCCACTTGGCATAGTTTGTCCCATCAAAGTGAGGCAACTTCCCGCTGAACATTGATGAATGATTTCTTTTTCACGGTTAGAGAAAAGAGAATTATAGTTAAAGGATATGGCTGCAAATTTGTTGTTGTTGTCGCTTGCACTCTTCCCTTCTTCTCATTTTTCTTGTTCTTGGTGGAGTATGAAACATCATCATCACATCATTGGAGCTACTTGATAGCTCACTTGACAATGCCTCTTCCTCTTTCTTCTTCTTTCTTTGCCGCTTCCTTGCTTTCTAGCTTCTCGAAAGTGGCTTTTCTTTGCTCTTTTGCCAAGCTTCTAAAAGTTTGATGCTAGCTTGCTCTTCAAGCTCTCTTTCTTTCTCGCTTCTCTCTTCTTGCGGTTCTTCTTGCTTGCCTTGCCGCACTGCTCATGATCGGGTTGCATCTCCTTTGATTGTGCTCTCGCCGGCCGTACTCAAGGATATGTCATCGCCGCCGCCGTTTCCATCGCCATTGGTGTGACGACCGGATTCTCCTTTCTTCGAACCCCTGCAGATATCCATACTTCACGCCGTGAAGCCGATACGGCGTATCCTAGTCCGATACCACTTGTAGGATCTATGGACGCCAGGGGGGGTGAATAGGCGTGACTGCTAAAACTTTCCTCAAAACTTCAACTTGAATGAATAAGAATGTTGATCAAGGCACGCTTTGCAAAATAGCGCGCAGATCGCCAAAAAAAAAAAAAAAATCCGATAGGATCCGAAGATGAACAAATACTTGAAGTAAAGTTCTAAACAAGTCTAATGTAGAGTAGATAAGCAACAAAGCCAGCAGATATATTATGGAACTTAAGAACAGAGGAAGCTCGAACCAAAGAGGTCAAACCCCAGAACAAGAACCGAAATGCAAAGAAAGTAAATAGCACACGGTGACACAAGATTTGACCGTGGTTCGCAACCAAGGCCGGCCTACTCCATCGCTGTTGAGGTTGCCACACTAGGCTTGGCTCACCACAAAGGTTAGCCTTTTCCTCGTTCACAAGTCTAGGAGGTGAACCCTAGAGATGTGGGGTGATTTTCTTGATTTAGAACGAGGTTACAAACCTCCCTAGGCCGCAACACAAGTTGGCAAGCTCTAGGGCGACGCCTAGCCCGGCCAGGAGCAAGCTCCAAGAGTAAAGAACCCTAGCACACCGACCAAACGCGAACCAAATGCTCTTCAAGATGGGGAACATAGATCCGGTCTCCACTGCGCTTCCTTTTTCCCTCAAGTTTTGATGGTTGATTCGGTGATCTCACTTGGGGAGTGGAGGAGGAGCAATGGAGGAGAGAGAGAAAGAGCTCAGTCGTCACCGCTTCAAAAGTGAACGATTGGAGAAGAAGCAAAGACCGCTGTGACGATAGAAAAGGTATTTATACCTCTCGCCTTGAAATGAGGACGCACTGACCGCGCCCGATGCGCAGTAATCGTCAAGCGCTCCACTAAGCTCCACTAAATGTGCAAAAGAATATCGTGTTTTTGTCGGGTCGCTTTTGTGGTGAGGTGAAGGTCGTGGTGGTAGGTTTTGAGCATTTGATTCGACAGTTGAACTCGATGTTCTAGAATCCCTCTTAATAGTACGCATCCCTAAAACTCAATAAATGAAATATGAAAATACTACGCTTTGTTGAGTTGGGGTGGCCTCCACTATCGAATAATTGTACCTACAACCCGTATATCTTCATCTCCTCTTATTTTCGCTTGTCATCTTAGCCAAAGTCATTAGTTCCTTAATTTGGTGGTCATCATCGCCAAAACCCACTTTTAGGGGCTTGATTGCACTTACAAGATCGCATCCGGGCGCTTCCCGCCGTCGTTGACCCCATCATCGAACTAAGCGCCTCGGAAGGTGCTGATGGGCGGCGGCGGCGGCCTCAACCTCCTCTACGCTGACACCATGGAGGCCCTCCGCATCACACGAGCTCGACTTTCGACCTTCCACGGACCCCATCCACGGTGGTGCCAGGGAAGCAGCGGCCCGGGCCGGGCCGATAGATCTTCCCGCCACCTTCGCGACCCGAACAACTTCCTCGTAAGGAGGTGTCTCACCTTCGAGGTGCTCCCTGTACAAGAGCGCCGCATTACGCGCTGTTGGGGACGCCGCGGCACGCCAAGTTCATGGCCGCCCCAACTACACGCACACTGCCTCAAGATCCCCGACCAAGGGCGTGATCACCTTCGAACGCGCCTTCAATCCGCGCATAAGGAGGCCGCGGCAAGACGCCGACGCCTCCTCATCGAGCCTGGGAGCTCATCCCCGAGATGCTCAGGGCGCGCGAGGACTCCGCCGAGCTGAAGAAAGTCACAGCACGCCCAGCAAAGGTGGCGAGTCTCCACCGAGCCCGAGAAGGCGGCGATCCTTCGAACCGACCAAGACGCCAAGGCGTGAAGGTCGCACGAGGAGGGGGCGCACCGCGGCGGCGCGCGGAGCTCACTCCTGGGGCCAGGAAAGCAGCTCGCCGGCCACTTCCGCCGAACCTCGACGCATTCGCTGTGGAGACCCGACATGCCCCCTGCATACCGGCAGGGAAGTCGCCGAGCACTCCTTAAACATCAAGCCCGCTCTCGGCCGGTGAAGTAGCCCGGCCCGACGCTTCGACGACGCCAGCGGCAAGCAATCGCCGAGGAAATAGATAAGCTCTTAGCGGCGGGCTTTGTTAAGGAGGTGTATCATCCCGAGTGGATAGCCAACCCCGTACTAGTTAAGAAGAAGAATGGGAAATGGAGAATGTGTGTTGATTATACGAGTCTCAACAAGGCATGCCCAAAGGGATCCGCTTCCTTTGCCGCCATCGACCAAATCGCTTGACTCCACCTCCGGGTGCGACGCCCGCCGCTTTCTTGACGATACCCGGGCTATGATCAAATTGCGGCGAACGAGCTCGATCAGCCCGCCACCTCCTTCATCACCCCTTCCGCGCATTCGCTACGTAACCATGCCGCTCGGGCTAAAAACGCCTCTGGCGCTACCTTCAAAGGTGCATGCATAAAGTATTCAAAGAACTTCTGAAGCGCGTGGAGGCATACGTCGATGACATCGTGGTCAAGTCGAAATGCACCGAGAGCTCATCCCCGACCGTGGAAGTCTTCGAATAGCTTCTCGCGAAGCCTAGTAAAGCTCAATCCCGTGAAGTGCATGTTTGGAGTCCCGCGAGGAAAGCTCCTCGGCTTCATCATATCCGAGCCGCATTGAAGCCAACCCCGAGAAGATCGAGGCCATCCGCAACATGGGCCCTATCAAGAACGTCAAGAGCGCCCAAATAAGCTTACGGGGTGCTCCGCACGCCCTTAGCAGTTCATAGCACCGGCTAGGCGAACGAGGCCTCCCGCTGGCCAAGCTCCCGAAGAAGTCGGGAAGGCCGCTCGACCGACGAGGCCCAGGCCGCGCGACTCTCTAAAAGAGCTCCCGGGCGAGCCCGCCCATACTCCACTCCACCCAAGCCTGGGACGAGCCGATGCTACTTATATACATCGCGGCCACCTTGCAGTGGTAAGCACGATGCGCTCATGGTGGAGCCGGGAGAGGAGGGCCACGCGCTCCGGGTGCGCCCCGGTCTACTTCATCGCCGAGGTCCTCTCCGACACGAAGACGCTGTATCCTCGCCCCAAAGCTTACCTATGCGCTCTCATCACACGCCGCAAATTGCGACACTACTTCGACGCCCACCCGATCACGGTTGTCTCCAAGTTTCCGCTAGGCGAGGTCATTCGTAGCCCCGAGGCCACGGACGACCGCTAAGTGGGGAATCGAGCCTTATGGGCCTGACATCTCATACGCCCGAGGGACGCCATCAAGTCTCGTGTCATCCCCTACTTGGCCGAATGGACGTGACGAGACACAACCGCCGCCAAGACCCGACGCACGTCGAGCACTGGACGCTCTGCCCGACGGCTCGGTGAAGAAGTACCTACGCCCGAGCAGCCCGCACGGCCTTCGCCTCGCCACGTAACGCACGCATGAGGTACTAATCCGCCTTCACTTTACCGCCAAACAACGCCGCCGAATATGAGGCTTTGGTGAACGGCATGCGATCGCCATCGAAAGCTCGGCATCAAGCCGCCTCGAGATCAAGGGGGACTCCAAGCTCTTCGCGACCCGCCACGGCGGAGGACGATCGCTAGCCAGCCGGATGATCGCGTACTCGCAAAGGTGCGCGCGAGCTCGAGGAACGCTTCGACGGGTCGAGTTCAAACACATCCGTCGCCAATACAACGGGCGACGCCGATGTCCCCGCTAAGCCCGGCTCCGATCGACCTGTGTACCGCCCTACGCCTTTGGCCACGACTAGTATATACCCCTATCCGACTTGAGGGGAAAGCTCGAACCCACGCACGGACCCGCCGGGACCCCGCTCGCTCCTCTCCCACCAAGGCCGAGGACCACTGAGCTCGAGCTCACCGATGGAGATCGACACGCAGGTCAACTTCGCCGGCCCGAGGTCCTCGCAACCCCGAGCCGAAGTCCCCGAGGCTCGATCGCGCTCCCCATCCTAGCATGGTCAGAGGATTCGCAGCTTCCACGGAAAAGGAAGAGGCCGACGCATCGCCGTCGCCGAGCCAAGTCTTACGCCCATCGTCGAACGCGAGCTCTATAGGAAGAGTGCGTCCGGTACTCCAAATCGCATCACCTTCGGGAAGGGACGCGAGCTCATCGAGATCCATGCCGGCCATGTGGACACCACGCGGCCCCGCGAGCCCCGGTGGGCAAGGCGTTCCGTCAAGGCTTTTATTACCGACCGCGGGCGCCGACGCCAACCGTGATCGCACGCCGCTGCGAGGTGCCACCGCTACAAACGCACCTTCCAACGCAAGATGCCTCCGTGACGATCCCCATCACTTGGCCCTCATGGTCCGGGGCTCGACATGGTCGATCCCTTCACGAGGTCGCCCGGGGCTTCACCCACCTCCCGTCGCCATCGACCAGCTTTACCAAGTGGATCGAGGTGATGCCCATCTCACGCACAAGGTCGCAAGAGATAGTCGTTCTTCGACGGCATCATCCACCGCTTCGGCGCACTAAACTCGATCATCACCGACAAACGGTACCAACTTCACCGGCAGATCTTCCTCGACCGGTGTGACGACCACAACATCCAGTGGATTTGGGCCTCCGTCGCCCATCCGAGGATGAACTGACAAGTCGAGCGCGCCCACGGTTTGATCTTTACAGGTTGAAGCCACGGATCTTCAAAAGGCCGAGAACCGGAGGACCGATGGCTCACCGAGCTCCCGCATCATATGGAGCCTCGGGACTGCCGCAGCGCAGCCACGTGGCGGACCCCCTTCTTCCTCGCCTTCGCTCGGTCGCGGCTCCCACCGACCTTGACTACGGCGGCGCCGCGAGTACAAGCGCATAAATGACGCCGCAACCCGGACCTCGCCGAGGACGCGCGACCGGCCGAGGAGGCCCACGAGGTCGCGGTTGCACATTCGGCCAAGTACCCGGCGGTCGATCTTGGCTGTTACCACGACCGCCACGCTCGACGATGAGCTTTTCAACGTCGGGCGAATTGTCCCCCCGACGAGTAGGGCACGAAGGAAAACACAAACTCGCGCCCTAGGAGGCCGACCGTTCACCATCGCCCCGAGTTCTCCACCCGTGCTCATACAAAATCTAGGACTCCGCTGCCGCGAGCTCTGCCAACTCTTGGAACATCGAAACGACCTACATTGCTTTACCCTTAGATGCATTTTGTAATGTCACTTTTGTACGAACTCGAATAATAATGACACACCTCGATGAGAAAGTTGTGCAAGCATTCGATCCCTTTCGCACCTGCAATTAAGTTAGTGGCTGCCCTTTGCCTCCAAAGAAGGCCCGCCCCTTGCTCGGGGCTGTAGGATCGGCGCACACCCCGCCTTTACGAACTCTTTTCGCAAAACACGAACACTGAGGAAGACCTCGACCAGCTCAACCTTGCACCTCGTTGCTCGATCTTCCGATGGCGTCGAGTCCCAAGTTAAGGGGCTCGAGCAATATCTTCACCGAGGTCCAACGCGCTGCCCAACGAGCTCTAGCGCCCGCGCGCCAACGAAAAAAGGCCCGTTGCCTCGATCGATAAGATGCAAACTCGTAGAACCACGAGCTAGTCGTAAGTACAATCACGGGGAAGATAAAATGAGTGATCCATAACATAAGATAACTTGTTATATTTACATCTTTTGCCCCAAACTCGTGGACTTTTTTGTTCATAACAAAGAGGCAAACAGCCTCGAGCTACCTAACCCCACAGACTCACTCCTTATCGCCGGGACGAGTCCCGTCTCCACTTCCTCTCACCGCCGGTGGACTCAAACACCTCAAGCTCCCGACGGCGAGCCGGAAGAGCTTCCGGCCGCCATTGAGCGGGCCTCCGCGGGCGGCCACGACGTTGTCCAGCCTCGACGCCGGCGGCTCGGGCGGCCTTGCCCATTACCTTGATTGAGGCTTCGAGCTCGGGGTAGTGGGCGAGACCACGGCCGCCGCCTTATGAATAGCACCTGGCGGGTGTTGTCTCTCACCACGGCCGGCGGGCGCCCGGCCCGTGGTGTCGGGACCCTCCACCTCCTCAACCCGAGGGCCCGCAGACGCCCTCGACGTCGAGCACGAGGTTGCGTGCTTGCGCTCCGCCTTTGTGCCGCGCCCCTGGCCTCGGCCGCCCGCTCAAGGAGACCGTAAACCTCGACCTCCCCAGACCGGGAGCTCCCCTCGGCCTCGCTTAAGACCGTCCCGCATGACCACGAGGTCACGCCGTCCGCTCCGGCCGAAGGTCCTTCTCCTTTCGATCCAAAGCCGAGCCGGGTGTGCTTAGAGGACTCCGATCGCTGCAGAGAACCGTCCCTCTCCCCGAGCTTCCTGAGCCAATCCCGCCGATTTCTTCTTCTCACCAGAGGAACAAACAAATCAAGCCCATGAGATCCAAAGGAGAAGAGAAAGAGAAGCGCCTTACATGCCAACGCTTGATAAAGCTCTTCCGCCTCCCACAAGGCAAGATTCTCGGCTGTCAAGCTTCCGACTCTTCTCGGCCTCCGAAGCACCAAACAGACCGACCGTCGGCGGCCCGTGGTCATAAACTAAGGTACCCGCCCCACGCCCTAGGAGCTCAAGGACAAAGGAGAAAAAGACAACGAGCTCGAAAAGGAGTCACTCACCTTCCACCCGGCCTCCTCACGGTCCCGGAGCCCTTCCCCTTGGCGTCACGCTCCTCTCCAAACGTCGGGGCCGACGCTCGCCACGCCGAGCCGAGTTCCTTGTCCCCTCCAAGGTCCGACGGAGGTCATCGAGCTCCTTCCTCGCATGAGCTCGCTACCGGGTCGCGCCCGAGCAACGAGCTCCTCCTCGCGCTTCACCGCCGCCACTTCCGCCTAGTGGACTTCGCCCGCGGCCTCCCGAGCCTCGCTGGCGGCATGCTCACGACCGACCGAGATGCTTCGCAACATCGCCGACGCCACTGGAGCTCACGCAGGCGCGGGCGACACTTGCCGAGCCCCCTCGTGCGGGACCAGCTACGCCTAGCCTCCCCAAGAGGGCCCCTCAATCTCGGTCCCGGCCTCCACCACGCGCTTGAAGCCGACCACCGTCCCTCAAATCCTATGGAAAAAATGGGTTAACGTCCAAGAGCTCAAGATCGTGCAAAGGGCGAGTACGTATGAAGTCCTTACCCCGATGATGTGGTGGAGGCACGCCGCCCCCTCCGTGTGGAAGCGGTGGCACCTCCGGGCTGCGATTGGGGGACGACGCCCGTCTCGCCCACCACGCCGAGAACGACGCGGGCCGCCGCCGCCCGGCCCACGAGCTCTCCCCGGCATCCCCGGCCGATGATGTGCGGCACGGATCCGGGTCGGGCTCGCCCGAAGGGTCACCCATGCACCAAGTGGTGACCTCGCCCCTCGGCGCTTCGATGGTGGCGGCTTCCCGATGCCCATCGCAGTAACGAGGTCCGGGCGCGCGCCCGGGGACCCTCCGAGCAGCACCTGCACGGCGGGCTCATCTCCACGACGCTGGCGCCGCATCTTCGAGCTCCTCCCTCACGCCCTCGGTCCCGTGGCGGGTTCACCAAAGACCGCGCCGCGCATGCCCGCATCTCCGGACGCCTTCGCGGCCCTCGCGCCCCGGGCAGGACTCACCGCCAGACGACCGCGCCGCTTGTCGCCCCCGGCCCTCGTCCCTCCCCTGCGAGCCGACCGGCATCCGGGTCCGAGGTACGCCCTGCACTCCTCCTTCTCGCAGAGAACCGAGGTCGATCACCTCGCCTCCACGCCCGCCACGACACGCCGATGGCAAAGCTTCGCATCGGGATCCTCCGTACCGCGGCAATGAGCCGATCACCGACGCCATTGCCCGGAGTTACCGGAACGGAGCTCGACGACGACACCGTGGCGCTCCCCGCGATCCAAGCTCGACCCCATCCCCTCCCCTCGTGGGCCGAGGGGCGACCACCTGGCGGGCCCGAACGATGGGAGAGGAGGATCGACCGCCGAGCTCGACACCGTAGTCACCTTGAGCCGCTTGAGGGGATTAGAGCTCCCAAGGGCTTAACCTTCGCCTACAAGACGGAAGAAGGCCGAGGTTAGCACCGAGAAAAGAAAAGCTCGGGCGGCGGCGAACGCGACAAATAGAACGGCGAGCTCCAACACTTACCCGATGGCTACGCGCTCTTCTTCTCCCTCTCTTCTCCTCCCCGCGGAGCTCTCCGCGGCGCGCCTCTTCCTCTAAGCACGGCTCAAGCTGGGGCTCGATCGGCGCGCTGCGCGAACCGGCCGAGGTCGCCGGGCCACCCAGACGACGATGTCGCGCGCTCCTCCCGACGCCCCGGGACCCGCGAGCTCTTGCGCCTTCTCCGGGCGGCGCTGCCGCCAACCCCCCGCGGCCCGCCTCCCCTCCGATGACCTGCTGCCGACGGCGCATCGACACGGTGTCGACGCGGCGACAAAGATTCGGCGGTGCTTCTGGCAGACGCACGGGAAGCCGACAGGCCCCGGCCGACGGAGGTGGGGCTCGAGGTACACCGCCCGACCGCGAAATCCAAAGGAGACCGATTCTTTAGACACGATGGAGCTAACTCGATCATTAGACAAGGAAAAGAACTCACCTCACCTCCGCGTCCCCTCGTCGGCAACCATGGGAATGTCGTTGTGTTCCCCACCGGGATTTTGAAAGGCTTCCCTTCCCTCTGCAAACGATGTACTCCACTTCATCGGCCGGAAGCGGGTGGCGGTCACCGTGCCCTCGAAGGGCTTCTTCTTCCCTCGGCCATCTCCCGTGATGGAGAACTCTCCGCCCTCGTGGGGACAACTCCATGCCCCCGGGCCCAAAGTGTAGAGGAGGGGCTCCAGGTTGGTCAGAAGGTCCTAGATGGCTAGAGGGGGGGTGAATAGCCTATAAAAATTTTCTACAAGCTCAACTAAATAAACCAATTAGTAAAAACACGGCGCAAAAGTGGTTTGCACTAGCTCTAATGGTCTTGCAAAAGCCTTCTAGTGACAAGACTAAATATGTTATGATTTCTAAGTCACACAAGGTCTATGTCACTACTCTAACTAGTGAACAAACATAATATGGTCCTTATGCTAGCAAGAACAACTACACAAGGCAAAGCTAGCTCTACTCAAGGTAAACTAGGAAGATAAATACAAGAGTGAGAGCGATATACCAACACGTAGAGGATGTCAACCAATCACCGGAAGTAGAAGAACAATCAATCACACGAAGGTGATGATCCACACGTCGAGACAATGAACAAGTCGATTTGTTCACCCGAGTTCGCTTGTACACCGACAAGTTACTCTCCTCGTTGTGCCAACCAACACAAGGATGGTGTTTGAGCTAGGCGGTGCCCTTGCTAGCCTCAACACACCACTCAACAAGTGTGGTACCCAAGACACGAGCAATGTATTCCTTGCACTTTGTCTTCCCGACGAGGAGTGCGTAATCCTCTCACAAATCAACCGGAGGTGGCCAAAAACAATCACCTCTTCTTGCCAACAACTCCACCAATCCTCCAAGCCGGCTAGGAGTGGTGTCTCCAAGAGAAACAAGAGACCAACCGGCTCACAACGATCCCCAAGTGCCTCTAGATGCAAGAACTCGATGCAAATGCACTTTTGGATCACTCTTCTCAAGAATGAAGCTCAAATCAAGAATGAGAGAGGAGGGAGGCTTGCTTGCTTGCTCTAGCTTGTTAGGAATGATTCAAATGACCAAGAGAGAGAGCAAGAGGCAGCCAAGGGGGTATAAATACCCCACACCATGAAATGTGGCCGTTGGGGAGAAAACCACGTTTTCTCGCAGCTCGACCGACGCGACCGACGGACCGGTCAACACCGACATGATTCCAAACAAAGTGCTGGACCCCCGCCCTGAGCGCCCAAATACGCTGGGTCCGCTTCGGTGCTTCGGCCAAGACCGAAGCATCCGTCGGTAGGCCCGTCGCCCCCGAAAGCTCCAAAACATGCTCTCGAATTTTGACCGGACCCGCCACACCGGGTAAGCGCTCGTCACTTTCCTCCAAATTTTCGTCACCGCTGCTCGTCACGCGCCTCGAAGCCGCGAAAAATCCATCGTTTCGCCGCCATTCCTTCTCGCTTTGCTCCAAAACCGATTCCGCCACTTGAATCTTTGTTGCTTTTACACGCCAAGAACACCTCGACACCATGTGTTAGCATTTTTCAAACATTTTCACCAAGTACGGAGTTAGCTCTTTAGGTTAGAATGCATGCATATGAATTTTGAACCTAAAGGCACATGAGGACCGATATGTACGATAAGTTTCCCCTCTTTATAGTACGGCTTATCGATCCTATAATCACCCACACCCTCTATGGTGTCTTGGGTGTGAAATCAAAAGCCCTATGGTTATACCTTTGCCTTGGGGATAATTGATCTCTACGAAACTCCACCGAAGTTGCATGCTTGATCAACTTTTTGGGTCACCTCAACCTCATCCATGATCACCACACACCAACTCCGGCCACGACCAATCTCCAATCTAGTCAAACACTTAGCATCGAGAGATTGGTCCTTAGGGTGTCACTAATTAGCCAAAACCAAACAAGAGATCTTCATTGGCGTGCTTGAGCTCCACCTTCGGGCGACCTCCTTGACCCGATGTACCGGTTGGCGTGGGGAGCTCCCTCCACAAAGGTGTCTGGTCGAGGAAGACCTGGCCAGAAACCTTGGAAGGGATGCTCCTTGTCGCTCTTCAAGTAAAACCACCGTCCCTCCACCCTGTTCGACGAGCGAGAGACGATGGTGGGATACTTCTCCTTCACGCTGGGCGGGCCGCAAAGACGATGCAGCCTATAGGGGACGGCCTCCTAGCTAAAGCCGCTGAGCCCCAGTGACCCCGCTGTGGAAGAAATGCTTGAACAACTCCCGCCGGGCTCGATCCCCCCATCCCTCGCACAAGACGGTGAAGGCCGAGATGGGAGGATGCCGTTGGGATTCGAATGCCGGAGCTCGGCGCCCAAAGACGTGAGCGGCCGACGGAAGAAGTCGACGGCCGGGGACGCCGAGCCCCTCACATGGAAGGAGGCGAAGGAGACGTATGTAGCCATCCGCAGGGCCTGGGAGGCGTGCGCCGGGGGTGGCACCATCCACTCCCGCGCTCCGGTCAGCGGCATGGAAGGCCCCGACGCCACGCGGCGCCAAAGAAGATGTCCTCGCGACTGATCTGGCGACCACGAGCCCATAACTCCCCTCCCCGATCCGACCGGGCGATGCTCTGGGAACTCGCGGGAAGCTCTCTCTCTCTCTCTCTCTCTCGCAACGGCGGTGGCGGCAAAGCAGATCTAGGGCGGAAAGGCAACAACTCCCCTCGGGTGGCGAAAGGGAAGTGAAGGGATAACCCTAATCCTCGCTCCCATTTATAGGAGGAGCTCAAACGGATCCACCGAGGAAACGGGCCGGGAGGCCCACCATTTCCACTGAACCCATCCGCGCCCGCGAGCACGCCACGTGGCGAAAAACGGAAGGCGGCACCGCTACGAGCACCTGGGCCGCCTAACGGTAACTTCCTAACGGTAACTTTTTCCAACGGCTCTTCTTTAAGCAGCGAAAGGTCCGGAGCCTGCCGCCAACGGCCATATCCTCGACGTGCTCCTTCGTGAACAACGAGCTCACGACCTAAACCGAAGCCCAGTTCAAGGTCGGCTCCCGTGAGCCACGACAACCGCCAGAGACACCCCGAAAGCAAGGAGCGTAATCCGGAGAGAGGCGTCGACGGCCCATGCCCAACGTCCCTCGAGGACTCTGGGCTCCATCCAAGTCGCGCTGAGTCGCCAAATACGATCGCGAACGGCCTCCTCGGGTCATCCCCTCCACCCGCAAGGAGGCGGTGAGTCACGGAGATCCTTCGGGACCTCTGATATAGAGGACGGTCCTGAAAATGAGGTTGGCCCCGCTAGTCGGGCCGGGATGAACGAGCCGCTCCGAACGTGAGCCCGGACCTCACTCAACAAATCCGCTTTAAAGCTCATAAGAGCACCCACCGCCCACGCAGAAAGTCGGGTTCGAGCCCGCCGCCTTCCAAGGGAACCTAAAAGGTGCATCACGGCGAGAGCCTTCCTGTCATAATAAGCCCCCCGCAGGGACCGTACGCCTCCCCGTGAGGCCTCTGGCTACACTCGCGGGAAGGCCAAGGGCGCCGCACCCTGTGCAAGAAAATATGGTCCCTAACCCGATGACGGCGACACGAGCCACAAGACAAGAGGTTCGCCCCTCCGCGCCGGCTACCGTGGGACACGATATTCCGACCGAGCCAATCATCCTAAACCGTCCCTAACAAAGTGTTAGGAGAAGAGTGTGCTCAAGAGCAATGGGACTTTACCACCACAAGGGCCGGACCCAGCGAGCGCCCCCATCTCGAAATGGAACTCAGCGGATGCAAAGGCCCGGACGGGAAGTCGAACCCGCCTGAGAAAACTTCCGTCTCGAACGAGCTCCCACCGGAAGTACAACGAAGCCCGACGACGAGCTCTTTCCGGAACGAGCTCCCAACACCAAACTGAGGATCGCCGACGCCGATGATTAGGATTCGTAATCATAGCTACGCGCCGGGCGCCGCAAATCCCACGACTAGATCTCACCGCTACGCAAGATCGCCGACGGCACGCGCCGGGCGTAATATCCGCGACCACGCCAAATGACGACACAAGCAAGAGACAACCACTACGCGACAAGAACGACTCCCCGGACAAAGTCGAGCTCAGATCGAGCCTCCCGCCACACGCTTTCGCGACACCAAGTACAAGCATTTAAGGCACGGTGGCGCCTCACGACCTCGACCGCCGACACCGGCGCTGCGCTTGACGGACAAGACGGGCGCTAGGTAGTACGGAGGCGACGGGACGAGCTCATTGTTTCCTCCCGCGCCGACCGAAGCTTCGAGCTCAACGTCCGTACGTACTCAGATCGAGATACGGAGCCGCCTACCCTACACTACGGCCACCGGGCGAGTGTGCCAGAAGTAGGGCGGCGCACGCCACAAGACACGCCGGACACCGGGCAGGCCCGACATCGCAGAGAACTTTTCCTCTTCACCCCCCAAGACTTGTATTCCTTCTATTTCTAGGTCCTCCGCCGGGTGACCCCCTCAATGAGCTCCCTTGCGACTATAAAAGGGAGGGCTCGCCATCGGGAGAGGGCAAGCTCTCTTGCACACGTAAAAACACACACATACACCGCCGATCACACTCGCACCACTCATCGGAGACTTGGGAGCTCATCTCCCCTCTCTCGCCAAATTGTATTCGCCCCGACACGAGCCGTTGAGCTCTAATAGTGCCACACACCGGACTAGGGTGCTCGGTAGCCCCGAACCAAGATAAACCTCTCAGTTGTCATTGTCCTTGATCTAGGCCATCAAGCACACATTACATTAGCCGCTGGTTATCGCGGACCGTGGTATACGACCACGACACAAAGAGAATGAGATGCAAGAGGATTTGCAAAAGGGCGAGCAAAGTCTTCTCTATGCTCGTCGCTTAGATTTTGGTAGGTAGCAGACTCGTAGCCTAGACGATAAAAGACAGTTGTTGCATCATAAACAACATGGGAGATAGAGAGCGCTTGTTCTCTCAAGAGGATGATAGTAAGGTGAATGACATTTAAGATAACATTATTAATACATCTACTTTTTTTAATTCTTGACCAAAACAATACTTAGCAAGCTATACATTAGTTATAAACTGTTATCCATTAGTGGATCCTGCTAGTCTCTAGTATTACTAGAGAGAGATGTTTGCCTATATCAACCTATGCCATATCTAGGTCAACGGTGATGGCAAAACTAACAAGAACAACAGAATGAACTCCACATAGCCACATTTCTTGTGCATTGCTCTTTGTACATCTTTTGTTATTACTTGTGCATGGAGCTCTTGACACGGAGGAGTGATTGAAGTCTTCATTTTCTTTTTAATTTTTTTTGAGGGAAATACCACACTTTTTATATCGATGATGAAGTTGGTCATATGATTTTTTACAAACAATCGTTAAGTCTACATTTTTTTTTTTTCTCATCATGCTAGGACTTTAGGAGTAAGTAGGCCGTCCTTCCTTGCAAAGCTGGGTCGGCGCCATCACGGCGCGATCACCCAACACCGGCCGGCCTTCCTTATCGTTTCAGAGACGACCATTGCGCACACGTGACGCCAAGTTCGCGTGTGCCAGCCAAGCTAAAACCCCGGTGAGGTGAGCCGGTGACCGCTCCGGTAGCTGAGCGGAGCGGCCAGCCAACGTGCCAAAGCAACGCGGCCGCCGCAGGCCCTTTCCGCGACTCGTTAGCGTGCGAGCCTACTCTCCCGGGACTGACGACCGGGCCCCGTCCCACCCGGCTACCGGTCATGCAAAGCGGCACAGCCAGGCAGCAGGAGAGGCCGCGGCGCTGGCGATGCACACACACTGCACAGGCACAGCACAGCGGCGCGAGGGGAGAGAGAGGACCACGCCGCCTCTCTAGGCCCAGCGCTTGGCCCTGGCCACTGGCAGCCACCGCGCCCGGGCGCCGCTCGCGTCCACGTGAACCGCACCGCCACCACCACCACCCGCCGCGGGCGATGCCCCAGAAAAACCCAAACCGCCCACCACCCATACCCAGCCCTCGCCTCGCCTTATCCCTCCACCGCCGCCGCCGCCCCAACTACTCCTTCTCACCCCGACCCTAGTCGCGCCGCCCGCCCGTCCGTCTGACCCCCAGATCTAGATCTGAGCCTCCCGTGCGTCCACCAGATGATGGCCGACGACCCGCCGCGGGCGCTGGCGAGGAAGAGCGCGCCGCGCAGCCGTGGTCGCACGTCGAGACCATGCACCTCATCGACGCGTACGAGGAGCGCTGGAACGCGCTGCGCCGCGGCCAGCTCAAGGCGCACCAGTGGGAGGAGGTGGCGGCCGAGGTCGTCGCCCGCTGCGCCGCCACACCGGGGGTCGTCGCCCAGCGCAAGACGGGCACCCAGTGCCGCCACAAGCTCGAGAAGCTCCGCAAGCGCTACCGCACCGAGGGAGCACGCCCTGTCACATCGCTCTGGCCCTACTTCCGCCGCATGGATCGCCTCGAACGAGGGCCCCTCGCCGCCTCCTCTTCTCCCTACCCGGCAGCGGGTGGATCCCCGCCTGCCGCCGACGGCGACGATGAGGAAGAGGAGGAAGAGGAGGAGGAAGACGTGCAGGAGGAGGAGGAAGACGTGCAGGAGGAGGAAGAGGAGCCCGTCCCCCGCAACAACAACACCCGGAGCATCAACGGCCTCATCCGGGAATTCGGCACCGGCCTCGCCCCGCGCCACCCGCAGCTGCAGCAGCTCCACCAGCAGCCGCCGCCGTCGTCTTCCATCACGCCGTCCACCGCGCCCCCCCGCGCAAGAGGGTGGCCTACGAGGCGTACCAGGCCGCGGCAGCCGCGGCGGCGGTCCAGGCCAAGGACGACGACTCCACTGGTGGAGCCGGCGCGCAGCTGTCCGCCGTGCTGAGGGATTTCGGCGAGGGCGTGATGCGGCTGGAGCGGCGGCGCATGGAGGTGCAGTGGGAGATCGAGCGCGGGTGGCAGGAGGCGGACGCCCGCCACGCCAGGATGCTCCAGGACGCGCAGCGCCAGCTCCGTGACACCGTCGCCGCCGCCTGCGCCTTGCCGCCCAAGAAGGCCAGGAGGGACTACTCGTAGCAGTAGCAGTCGATTAGTGATCCCAATTGATGCCGATGCTAGCAATTGGATGCTCCTTCCCCTTCTTCTTGTGTTAGTAACAGGGAAGGATGCTCCTAGTCCGTACATGGTGGTAGTACTGATTTGCAGTTAGTATCTTCTTTTGACTATGTTTATTTATGACTTTATTTGTGTTAATCTTGCATTCTGGTGAATGGATTGTGCAGCAGGCTTATCCATAGCTGATTTTTTGTTCAGTTAAGCAGCTAGTGATATCTGTGTAGTGTGTTTGTGTTGTGGTTTGCTTCTACGGAGTAGTATGAGATGTGACAAAAAATTGCACAGGTGTTTGGCATCTCGTGGAACTGAACTGGAAACTAGGCGCGCGTTAGCTCTTCCGGTTAGTGGCGACGAGTCAAGTATCTGACGAAACTGATCCTGGTGTGCTTGTCATGACAGTTGTGTTTGTAGAAGAACTTGAAAGTCTTTCCTTTGATTTCCTCCCTTGTTTGAGGTTGGAAGAAATTAATGATTCAGGAGGCAGGCCTACATTACATAGCCTACATTACATGGTCAGTAGCAGCAGAATCTGTAACGTGCAAGAGAGAGCATTTACCTCACTCCCCAGTGTTAGTGTGAGGAATGGTTTAGACATTGCTCAATTGCTTTAGACATTGCACAGGTCCTGCAGAGTTGTGCTCCTGCCTGCCGAGGTGATTCTAGTAGTACAATAATTTACGAACGAATATTGTTCTGCTCGTAAAGGGTGTCAGCTTCAGTTCTTCTAGCTTGAACTATCCAATCTGAGTTGCTAAAACCGTTCTTCCTGTAAGGCCTCCGTTGAATTGCCGATTAAACTTTCTGGTCGTCGTGTAGCACCTTTTGTTTTCGTACTAGTCATCCATGGATTTGGTAGCGTTGCGACGTTGCGTTGCTCAAGAACCAGATGTGATGCTGTCAGTGCCAATCCCCATGCTCACTAAAAAGTATGGGCCCACATCAAAGCCCAATGGAGCCGGCCCAGTCCAGTCCGGTCTCTCCTCTCCTCTCCAGGATTTCCAACCGGTGGCCTCGCCCGCCCGGGCGCCCCCGGCCACGGCATCGTTACCCCCAACCCCAATGCTCCGCGCCAGCAGCTCCTCCTGCCCTTCCCCGGCCGCGCGCCTCCGCTTCCGCCTCCCGTTCCCGTGCTCGCCGCTCCTCTCCTCGCCGCCATGTCCCCGACTCCGATGGCCTCCGCCGATTCGCGCCCACGCGTCCGGTAAGTCGGTAACCCACCCCCATGCCCACGGCCTCACACTCACCCCCACCAATCCCGTGGGCATTTCGCAGGCGAGCAGGGGCTCAGCGGTCGCCGGGGCGGCGTCTTCGGCCTCGACGCGCTTCTCTCGGCTGCGGAGCTACTCTGCCTCGCGCCGCCGGCCATCTGCTCGGTGGTCTGCGCCGCGCGCCTCGTCTTCCTGCCGGCTGGCGCCAGCGCCGGGCCGCCGCCGCCGCTGCTGGTCCTGCAGTACGTGCTCTTGGTGGGCGCGGTGGCCATCGGGAGCCTCATACGGCGGAGGCAGTCGAGGCGGCTACTATCGGCTGGCGGTCCTGTGCAGGTGGACAAAGTGGAGGAGACTGTCAGGGGCATGGTGGCGGCCGTTACTGTGCTCTCGAGGACCGTGGAGAAGCTCGGCCTCAGGTTTAGGGTGCTGCGGAGGACGTTGAGGGACCCTATCACTGAGGTATACTAGTGCTCCCCTTATTTTGCCACAGTTGCTGCCATCTCATTAGGCAGGCTCTTGTGTGCTAGTTTAGATTTAGTGATTGAAATTATGCCAACGAGTGAGGTAACAAGAACATCTATTCTTCATGTTTGTTGAGTTGATAGCAACTCCATAATGAAATGTTCAATGGAAATTCTAGTTGTGCTTCAGTTTAATCCTCAAGGTTGTACACCTATGCACTTGTTCAGTTTATTTATTTATAAAATGTGTGTAGACGTGGACATTTGGGTCATTGTCTACTGTTTCTGTAAACTGCGCCAGGCTAATAGTGCTTGTCAAAACACACTTGCTAGACCAGTTATTGCTTGTCAAAACATAGTGCTACTGTTTCTTTTGATTCAGAGTGCTGGTGTACAGACTCATTCAGCAACCTGCCTGGGTCTATGTTATAGTGCATCTGTATGATCATGTGCTAAGGTAGTAAAATAAGCACCTGAAATGGTTCATAGAGATGGTTGCTAAACAGCAAGGAGGGAAACAGTGCCTCCTCAGCTTCTTCTCTTTCTTGTTCCCCACAGTTATCTTTTTTGGAGGAGCTGTGCAGAAAAATGTGTCAGGACTAACTGTTCTGGACTCTGGAGTTAACATGAAAGCATGGCTGTTTCTTCTGTGTAATTTGTATTGGTGTAAATAATACTAGTAGCTACGCACCTTCTCTTTGGAGAAGGCAGGTCTACATACACATGACACCATGTTTGCTTTTTCAATATCATCAGCTGTTCTCAGTTTGCACAAATTGCATTGGAAAAAAGAATCGTCTCTTTGAAATAACAACAATAATTTGTTTCAGTCATATGACACAGATCTTTCTGGGATGATTTGTGATTGTTCCTGAATAAACCATAATAATACGCTTGCACTGCTATAATTGCCTCCATTTATTAGCTTCACCTGTTATCACTTTCTTCCGCAGACAGCGGCTTTAGCGCAGAAGAACTCTGAAGCCACTCGTATTCTATCTGCACAAGAAGACCTCCTTGAAAAAAAAAGAAATCGGTGCAATTCAAAAGGTTCTTTATGCAATGCAGGTAATTGTTCTACCTATCTTTCAACTCTGTTGGTTCATGAGTCTTGCCACGTCCTGAGAGTAGTAATTGTTGTAGGAATTAAAATGTTTTCATTTGGCTTGTGTTCAAACAAGTCTCTTCAAGAAATTGTAGACCTTTTGTTTTTGCAGACTTGGTGTTATAGTATCTCTCTTTTTCATTTGCACACATAATAGTTTCTATGCTTATCTAATTGCCTCACTGGAATATTTTTTCCCCTTTCAAGTCGTGATAGAGCTTGCCTTTGCTGCTGAAATTATTCACCCTGAACACTGATGCACAACCAATAGTTTTCATTTTATGTTGAAGACTCCGAGATAATTCAGTTCTTTTTCCTTCACCGAAACTGCTGATCGCTGTCTGATAAAGTAGTCACCTTTGGCTAAAGACCTAGTCTATTCTGCAGGAACAACAGCAAAAGCAACTTGACCTAATCCTTGCGATTGGGGTGGCAAGCAGGATACTGGATGGTGATCAAGACTCGTTAGACGGGAACAGCGCTTAGATCTTCCAAGGCAAGTCCAGCTCCAGAGCTGGGGAACAAACAAGTCGAAACAGAATCTGAAGCGGTCTCAGGGAGGAAATAACACGCCCTGATTTTTATCTTGTGAAATGGAAACAAGAAGCATCCAGGATAGACCAGTGGTTTAGTTTCCATCTGGGATTTGAGGAGCATGACTGAATGGTTAAAGACTTTAAGCGTCACAGCTGGTTGTACAGGGCTTTGTACTAACCACACATTCTGGGCAAATACAGTCCAAGAGGACTGTACAGGGCAAACTGATTCACAAGACTCTGTGACATTTCGTCTTTTCTGATACCTTCTCCACGGCTTTGTACTAACCACATATACATCCGAGTCATTCATTGATGACATACAAATGGTGATTGTTACAGTGACCGCCGATTTCGGCCTAATTTCGTTCAGTGTTCCTGCGGACACGTGTAATGATGTGCGATGATTCAGTGCTGTCCCTTTCCTCGCTTCGACGTTCATTGCAAGGAAGTGGGTCTTTCAACCCTGTGATGTAGCACAAAGGTTTATATTTTTCTAATGTGTTTTTGGTGTGTATGCTTGAAATGGCTGTGCGTTGTGCCATTAAAGGGGGAGTCGATTAAATGATAAACTGTCCATAAGTAAAACAAATGAGAGACTACGAGTGTGTTTGGTTGCAAGGATTATCAAGGACAGGATAAGACGAGCCAGTTTCATATGTGTATGGTTCTAGGGTGACGAGGGAACCTCCAATTTAATTTTCACCCGATGTGCTAGAAAACAAATGCTGGAAATTATTGATTAATTAGAAACATGTAGCCATTAATTTGTAGGTTCTCGCAATCTATAACCATTGGATATATTTATTTTTGTTAAAATATCACCCACCTTATTATTAATATAAATAAAAAGAAGAAAAATAAAATATGAATACATCTTTTTTTTTCGTACAACCAGTTGCACAGGGCTGCCTTGGGGATCCGTTCACCCAAATACACATGTCTCCTGCTGATAACAAAAATAGCCAAATATTCAGGTATCAAGAAAATCTAAAAACTACACAATGAGCATACGCATGGAAGAAGCCGATGTCCGGGCGTGTAAATCCGGCTCATCATTGCCACTGCATGAGGAGATGTTGGGATTTTCTTTGTTAACCCACAGGTACGCCCGACGCAAACTATCTACATCAAGGCACATGTCTCAAGAGTACAGTTCGTCCTAATGGCGGAGGCTGCAGCACTGGCACTCGCTGCAATCATCACCGATCGTCTAAACTACACCAACACTACCTTCCTATCCGATTGTCAGCAGTTGGTTACTTAGGGCGTGTTTGCGCACCGGCCCAAAGAGCCCGGCTGCGCTCTCGGGATGCAACTTCGGCCTTTGTTTGCGTCGTTGGCCCGGCCCGGCAGCCCGGCTCCCCGAGCCAAAAGCATCCCTCCGCCTGGCTCCCGGGATACGCCGCTAGGGTTCGTATCACGGGAGCACGCAGCGGCCGGGCGGGCGCACTCGGCGCCTCCCACGCGTCGATGGGGTGGCCGCCGCGGGCTTTCGCGTGGGAAGGTGAAACTTCAGCGCGAAAGGCGCCCAGTCCGGTGAATCCTCTCCGGAAGGCGCCCGGTCGGTGAATCCTCGCGCCTATATATCCTCCGTTCCCCTTCCCTCCATTTCCCTCCTCTCGCTCTTGCATCCACCTCGTGAGATACTGCGCGGGCGGCGACTCGCGTGCACAGGTTCTTGTCCGTGCCTTGCTTTGGAGCTTTCTTCTTTGTCGGTGCTCGGAGGTGCCGCTGACTCGGGGTCTTGGGCTTCCTCTTCGTCTCAGTCCCCATCTTCTCGTCTACATCCAGATCGCCGGCTCCGTTGCTTCCGACCTCGAGCCCAAGGTGAAATGGATCCGCAATGTTTTTATTTTGTGTTGATTTGTTCATGAGTTAGGGTTTGGTACAAGTTGTTGTTCTTGATCCGTTAGGGTTTTAGTACTTGTTTTTGATATGGTTTCGTTTTTGTTTGGATCTGTTATGCTTGTGACACGGGCGGTTATTTTTTTTTTTCATGGTCGATGATGTAGTCCTTTAAGAACACTGGGAGGCATCCTGTTCAGGATGAAGCCGTGCTTCTTTTATTCACTATGATTCATATATGTTGATGCCAGGCAGGGTTAAATGAGCTGAAATCATATTTTGTTTTAATATGCTTGTAGATGGATCCCTCATTGAGCCGTGAGATGTTGTGTAGGTAGGCAGCTGGCTTGACTGTAGTCATGGTTTCCTTTGTAAGCACTAGGTTTGAAAAAGAAAAAGCCCCGAGCCCGATTAACCAACGACCACAGTAGCACTTGCACTCATTAGGGATGAAAATGAGCAGCACAGACTGAGGACCTTGAAGAAAATTTACAATTGCACAGATGTAGAGTGCATTGCCATGCTTAGGATGAAAAGAGCCCCTTTTTTTGGTTTATGCAAAACCTTTAGAGAGAGGGGCCTGGTCACTGATAGGGAGGGGGTGTCGATAGAGGGAGCAGGTTGCCATGTTCCTGCATGTTGTAGGCCACAACCAAAGATTTAGAGTTATCCACCAATCCTTTAGGAGGTCCATTCAAACGATTACCCGTGCACTTCCATCGGGTGTTGTATGCGGTTGGTGAACTTAGGAATGACATGATCAAGGCCCCCAACACATCCATGCGACCCAAAGATCCTAGGGAGCCATCGATGGAATCCATATTTGAAGGTAATTGTTTACCTTGGGTTCATTACATGTTAACAATCACATGGTTCTATGTCACTGACTTGGGTTTTTAGGACTGCATTGGTGCCCTTGATGGCACCCATGTGCTTTGGCCGGGGTACCTAGAAGGATACAACAAGCTTACGGGGGGTAGAAAAAAAGAGCCCACTCAAAATGTGATGGTGGGGCGTGGGATTTGATCTCAAATTCACCTATGTACTAGCCGGTTGGGAGGGGTGCACACATGATGCAACTGTTTTGGCAGATGCAATTGAGAGGCATGATGGGTTCACAATCCCACAAGGTAATTACAACACACATAGTCCCACAAATTAGATACGTAATGCATATGACACAATTCTCACAATAGATATCCCATTGTAGGTAAATACTATTTGGTAGATCTTTGGTTATGCATGCCGCCCGGCTTTACGCCTCCCTTTAGGGGTAAGGTACCACTTGTTGAGTATGGGAGCACAAATAGACCCACCAATGCAAGAGAGCTTTACAATCTTAGACACTCATCACTTAGAGTGACTGTGGGAGAGGGCTATAGGTGCATTGAAGAACAGATGGAGAATATTGGACAACAAGCCATTTCACAAGTATAAGACACAAGTGAAGCTTGTGTTGGCTTGTGCCATTCCATTCTCGCACAACCCCGGATCTTAGGGTTTGGTGTTGATGATGTAGTTCTGTTGAGGAAGGTTTCACCGGCACCCCACCCGAGGAAGATGACATTCTTCCCCACACTTGGCCCAAGATTCCATTGACATGGTCTGCCACTAGGGATTCCATCTCGCAATGCTATGTGGGAAGGGAGGGAACCTCTAGGACTTGATTTGTACTATGGTGTGCTGATTTCAATTTGTTTACCCCGCTATAGAACTCATGTTTGTTTCGATGATGTAATAATTTCATGGACAAAATTTGAGACCTATTGTTTACTTTGTTTGATTAATGTTTGGATCTTTATTGTTTCTGGTGATGTCATAATTTCATGTTTGGATTCTTTACTAACTTGTACATGTCAAATGGTACATAAATTAGCAAAGGGTAGGATGGCTTCGGTTGGTGGTCGGGGTGGCTTTGTTGCAAATTTCCGATGTGTTGAATGAGATGATTCTTTGGTGGGGGTCTGTTCTTTGTTGAAGCAAAGCGGTTGTCTTGTGTCTTCTTTGTTGCTCAGTGGTCTTTGGTCTTTGGTTCTTGGTGTCTTCTTTGTTGCTCAGTGCTAGGAGCTCCTGTAGTCATGAGGTGGACCAACAACATCTACGGGTTTGTCCTAAGAAGGATGGCTGCTCTAGTTAGTGATGGGAGCAGGGCGACAAGGTTTTTAAGGACAAGGATGTGAACTCTGTGGCCAAAGGCCTTAAGGACTACTGTGGGGAGTATGTGAGCCCAACTCAGGTGTACAACCATCTGAGGAAGTGGAGGCAGAAGTGGGCTAAGGTGGCTAAGGGAAGGAGCTCGGTCTTTGCTTTATGGGATAGTGACACCAATGCTATCATGCTTGACCAAGACCACTTTCTTGGCCAATTGCAAGGTAGCAACATGACACATAATTTCATACAAACTGTTTTCACATAATTTCGTTTTGCTTAAATGTATGCCCCCAACTGCGGACCATCCCAAAGATCTTTGAATACTTGAACGCCCTATTAGGTTCTATCTTGAGATGGAAGCAATTTTCACCACTCACAAAGCCACCGGGAAGTATGCACTTGGGTGCAGTGAAGCCTTAGGGCGAGAACCGGGGAACAATCTGCTTCTATCAAGGAGGAAATACCGGTGCCACCCGGCCCCTTATAAGAAAGGGCACTTTGATGTAGGAGAGGCTAGCAAAACCACCGGGTGCCCTCCAATGCTTTGTGGGTGGCAAGAGAAAGAGGGGGAACTTCGGTGAGGAGGAGGTGATTATGTTGACTAACATGTCTGATGCAGTCAACAATGTTGCTGCTGCTCTTAGGGAGACTGGTCCTGCACATGTTGATGGTAACCTCTATCTTGTTGTGATGGAAATGGCTGGCTTCTCTGAGGAGGCACTGATTGTTGCCTACACATTCCTCCTTGATAACAAGGCCCAGGGCAGGGGCTTTGTGAACATGAGTGATGCCCACAGGATCATTTGGCTTAGGACCTTCCTAGCCAAGAACTACTATGTGTAGTCTCACTACATGTAGTTGCCACTCTCTCTTCTTTTGGCTCAAATGGACTTTCATTCTTTGTAGGACTTTTTGTCAAGATGGTAGGTTGATCTAGTGACACTTGACCTTTGGTGGTTGTTTGCCTAGGAGGGTGGCTAACATTAGGCAATAGATTTGGGAAGAAGTAGTAGCAGTTGAGCCTTTGGATGTTGGGCTGGAACACTTATATTGTAAGAACCTATTTGTGTAGCCTCTGTTGGCTACTTAAATTTGATGGGTGTAGCCTCTGTTGGCTATTTGAACCTTCTAATATTAGTATTTTTATGCCTCTGTTGGCTTCATTACTTGATCTTGTGTTGGCTTCATGTCTATGTCCGGGGTTTAACTTGGCCTTGTGATGCTTTATTAAAAAACGAGGGCACTTTGATGAATTTTGTTGCAACAAATTGAGGCCTTCATACTCTGTTGCCTTCATGTCTATGTCTGGGATTTTACCTTGGCCTGTGATGCTTTATTAAAAAACTGAGGGCACTTTGATAAATTTTGTTGCAACAGCTGAGGCCTTGATACTCTGTTGCCTTCATGTCTATGTCTAGGATTTTACCTTGGCCTGTGATGCTTTATTAAAAAACTGAGGGCACTTTGATGAATTTTATTGCAACAGCTGAGGCCTTGATTTTTATGCCAATGATGATTAATATGGCAGGGTAAGGAAAGGTTTACATTGATGGTCTTTAACTTGTGAGGAACTGGACATATGCTAAATCATCCATGCCCAAGCAACTGTTATGAACCATGACTTGATGGCTGGGCTGGATGCTGGCCATGCTGTGTTCCTTATGCTCCAAGTTCAAAGACCACATGAAAATGCCAACAAAATCTGAGGCAAATCATTACTTTTATCACTCTTGTTCTCAAAATCTCATACCATATTTTCTGTTGTTGCTCTTAAGGCATATGGCTTGGTATGTCGTCTCTCACAGAGGCAACCTTGGGGTGTATGAGACTTGGGCACAATGCAATGCCCAAGTGAGTGGCTATCCTCACAACTGCCACAAGAGCTTTCCAACAAGAGCACAAGCCGAGGCATCCTATTTGCAGTTCATTGATGATCAGGAGCAGCCACTGCTAGATGTTGCTCCTCCAGTGGTGCTAGAGGTTGCTCCTCCAGCGGTGGTTAACAAAACAATGTGCTTGTTCATTGCTGGTATTTGCCTCTCCTTTCTGGTGGTTGTGCTCCTGTTCATTTTGTTCGGTTGGAAGCTGAGCATGTGATGCTGTGAACTGCTGTTCATGGAGCCATCCCCTTTATTTCGGGTTAACTCAACCTTCAACTCAATTGTGTTATTTTCATTAGACCGATGATGACAAAATTGATGGATGCATTAGCTGGCTACATGTTTTCTGTAATCTGTTTGTCCAATCCATGTAGCTAGCAATTCATGAACTGTAACTTGTCTGAGGTCAAGTGCTTCAAACAGCACTAATTGTATGGTTCAATTGACAATTATGTATGTAATGGTAATGCAAACTCTTGCTCATTCTATATTCATCTATGCAAATTTGAATTTCCTGACTATGGGCCAGGCCGACCACAGCCAGCTGCCAAACATGATCTCAGTTTGGCAGTTGGGGTGAATTAACCTCCTGGCCCCACACCGCCAAATGGAGGGCAAACACACAACTCTATTTGGGCCGGGCTGGGTTGGTGCAGTGCACAAACAAGGGGTGCTGCACCGCTGGGGCGTGACGAGGGGCCCGGGTCGATTGAGCTGGCCTGGCTGGTGCAGGCGGGTCGCGCAAACACGCCCTTATGTTCCTAAATGCAGGTGACCGGAGTCAAGCTACCATTTTCAAGCTACCCAGACTGGAGGATCAAAACCTTCACTCAATTGTTCAGGAATTCAGCTGACCGGAGTCATGTTAAGCTACCATTTTCAAGATTGATAGGAACCATAATACTACAGCACATATCTTAGCTCGTCAGGCCATCAACACATCTCAGGTTCTTCCGCCTATTGAGCATGTATGCTCCTATGTATCTCATGAACACCAGTGCCCTCTACATGAGGCGCTGAATGATGTAAACATTCAGTCTGTCAGACTGGTAGCAGCACTTTACTGCTGAAATAAAAGTGTTTCTTGTAAAAAAAAAAAAAAAAAAAAAAAAAAAAAAAAAAAAAAAAAAAGGAAACTGGTGACACACAAACTAGCACGCGGCAGGCCACAAGTGTCGTGATGTCTAGCATTCACAGCATCTGCATCAAAATTGGTACTGGTGGCACTGCAAACTAAGGTATGGAAATATATTGCTAGGTCTTATAGTTACAATTTAATTTGTCTACTACAACATACATGATATGATCCTTATTCACCATTACTTAAAATTCTCGATTTAACTTTAATGTCCTTGGATTACTTGGCATAAACAAGTTTAGATATTATCCTTACTAACAATTATGGTATATTTTTTGTTCACTTTAATAATATAAAATGCGGGCTACTTTAAGTTTATATGCTAATGATGTAGAAAAATTAAGGGATCATGTTCGTGGAGTTATCAATAAAACATGTATTGAAGAATTCAAAAATCAATAATTATAAAAGATAATTAAACCAATCCAATAATATTTTAATAAATTACCCATCTCTTTAGTCATTAAAGATATGCTTTGGCTCCTAGATTTGCATTCAAATTACCAATACATGGTATTATGAAACATAATGTAAAGTAATATATACCTATACAATTTGTGCAACCTTATAAAAAAAGTAACAAAAATCTCTCCAATCTACATGTATATACTATATAAGCTATGACAAAAATAATTCAACACCCAATAGTTTTTACATTAGTACAGACATTTATTTTATAAGCTTATCAAGTGTGGTAAAATATCCTAGTTAGCAAACCACATAGTAGTTACAGTCACTTTAAGCTTTGTTAATACTCATAATAATAATTTTTGTAAGTCATTGTCTTGAAAAACATTTAAACATTTTGATTGAAACATTGTATCATATGAATATTTATAACCATTGTAAATAATGGCATTGTCTAAACAATTAATGAGTAGGTTCATGTCGTCAAAATAAATTGCAGATAAATGTAATATCGGTAATAATCTATTAGTTAGTGTTAGCGAGAGCATGGGGTTGATGGACTAGCGTGTGAAATTGCTGACCCACTCATAGACCACAGTGGCCAGGCCTGAGAAGCAAAGTAGGCCAACACATTTCAATCCATGGCAGAAACCAAATCCACTTCTTCCATCCATGGCAGAAACCAAATCCACTTGCAATTGCTGCTGGGTGCTGCTCTTCCTGTCTGCTTCTGGTTCGCTTTCGCCACGTGACCCCGGAAGCGGCGGCGCGCACGCACCCATGACGCCACGCCGCGGGCTGGCGGCCGAAGCTTCCCTTCCGCCGTCCGCGCGCGCCTACTTACACCCACCCACCCCCGCCCTGCCGTCATCAGTCAGCTTCTGCTTCTGCCTGCGTGCTCTGCAGAGCTAGAGCTAGACGGCGATGGCCTCCGGCTCCGGGTGGAGGGGCATCCTGGGCTTCGACTACGGCATCGTGCAGGCGCCGCTCGGCCCCGATATCTCCGGCCCCGAACTCGTCGCCGCCGTCGCCAACGCCGGCGCCATCGGTCTCCTCCGCCTCCCCGACTGGGTGGGTCTCCGTCCGTACTAGCTCTTTAATACTGCAATTCAGAGACTGCTAGTTTTGCTTCCTGTGCTGAGTGGCTTGGTTGTTTCTTCCTCACCGCCTCTAGCCGGCGCCGGATCACGTCAGAGAGCTCATCCGGAAGACCAGGAGCCTCACGTCCAAGCCGTTCGGGGCGGCCATCGTTCTGGCCTTCCCGCACGAGGACAACCTCAGGGTCGTCCTGGAGGAGAAGCTCGCCGTGCTGCAGGTCTACTGGGGGACTTCCCCAGTCACCGTGTCCAGCAGGCGCATCGCGCCGGAGTTAAGGTCTTGCATCAGGTGCGCGCCATTGCTAGTTAGCTGCGATAGTTTCCTTGGTTTAGTACTACTGTTATTATCCAATATCCAATCTACTTGTTGATTTCAACGAAGGCCTGAAATTTCAAATTCAGCAATCTTTTTTCATGGAAATTGTCATCACCATGTGTTGGTCAATCTGGACATGTCGTAATGATTTAATCTTCAGAGGCATCCCGGCAACCTTGCAACATTGCAGAAATATCTTCAAGGCACAATTTGCTCTAGTTATTCTAAGACCAAAACCATCATACCACCCTGTTATTGATTCATGGCTAGAAGCTTATGTGTAATTTTATTTATTTTCTCTTGTACCTTTTATGTTTCGTGAGGACCTTGTACAGACACTGTTTTATTTAATGGCAATAAAAGCACAGTAGGGGTGTTTACCCTCCTGTTTTCCTAAAAAAATATATATACTCTAGTATTAGTGACAATTTCATCAATATGAAAAAAAATATATTCCTAGTTCATCCTCTATGGCATTGGCATGGCATTCTACTTCCAACTGTTTACTAATTCGTATGGGTGGTAGGGGTGATGCCCGGATGGAGTGACAGAGACTAGAAAAATACTACTTAGATATGATCATGTTTGCCTGTAGTTAGGTTGAGCCTTGATTCGTGGGAGTGGGATGCATTGGATGGTAATGCTCAAAGCACACAGCCAAATTGTTAAATATGCCAATTTGCAAATGATGACACGAGTGAGGCCAGTATCAACCTGATGCATCACCCACAGTGAGAAATGATCTGGTGCATAGCAGGCACTACCACATGCTGTGATGATCTGTGGCGTCACTGCTCTGCAATGCTTAGCTGTCCGAAATTTGGCAACCTTCTCGTCCTGTTTACTTCATAATTCTTCATATTCTTGCTAAACATGTGCCAACATTGGGATTTGGGAACCAATTGGACGATTAGACTAAATGGCTGTGCTGAATTTTTGGTAACTTTGGCAGCGAATAATTTGTCGTGTTTTTTTGTGTTTGAGTCTGCAGAAGCGAATGCTGCCTGTTCCTGCTGATATGAGAATTCCAGTTTGTGTAAATTATTGACATTGTTGTGATTGATGGATTCATGATTTTTGACTTTTCGTTGATATGTGAACAGGTTGGCAACCTTGAGGAGGCAGCTAAAGCTAAAGAAGCTGGTGTAGATGGAATCATTGTTCAGGGACGTGAAGCAGGGGTCATGTAATTGGCCAGGTAATTCCCAGCTTGTTTCTGGTTTCTGCTTTGTTTTAACACTGTTGGCCAATCTTTAACCACCCATCAGCTTATGCAGTCATTTACTCATTTTTGCATTTAGAATCTTGATCATCCTGTCTAATGCAGACTTCCAGAGCAGCATTTTGCTGTCACTATGCAGATTTCAGTACAAATGCTTTATGCAAGGCTTGATTTAACTTCCTAGATTAGGGCCCCTGTATCTTCTTATCTCTAAAAGCATAGCATACATTTATAGCTTGTTTAGTTGCCTTCTTTTCATCAATGTTCTCTCAATCAGCTTCTATTTGGAAAAAACAGGAAGGACTGTTTCCGCTGTTGCCAAGAGTAGTCGATCTTGTTTCAGACTTCGGGCATTCCAGTTATCGCCGCTGGGGAATTGTAGGCGGACGTGGCTATGTTGCGCGTGGCACTTGGTGCCCAAGGTGTTTGTTTAGGAACTAGGTATTATCTCGGTCTCTTGTACTGAGGATATAGGAAAACAGAGCCTTTTCATTATAGTTTGCATAATCTTAATTTCTTATGCTTACATTACAATGGTTCTTGAACATTCAGGTTTGTTGCTACCAAGGAAAGCTTTGCACATCCTATTTATAAGCAAAAGCTAATCGAGATGAGTCGCACAGACTACACAAATATATTTGGACGTGCTAGATGGCCTGATGCTCCACAACGTGTCCTGGAAACACCCTTCTATGCTGAGTGGAAGGATAATTTTCCAGATCAGGAAACAGAGGAAAATCAACCCATCATAGGCCACTCTATCATCCATGGTGTGGTATGTATTTGTATATTTGATATGCCTTGAATTTGATTCTGGGTGTACCAGTTACATCCATTCTTCATGTCTTTTCTGTTTACTTGCACAAATTATTCCATTTATTTGCAGTCTAAATAGTAGCCAAATAGTAAAGAATTGGAGCACACTGAATGCTAGAATCTTAGTAGTCTTGTTGGAACCAAGAAATGCCGCGGACTACGATAAATTCAGGTGGACTACGATTTTTTTTGCTGTAATTGGCCACCTGAATTTATCGTAGTCCGTGGCATTGTAAGAATTATTTACAAGAGACTACAACATCAGAGACGATTTACAGGGAGGAGTGAACATCATTCTGCTAAATTCACCTCAGGACAGTGGAGGGTGCCTATTAGTTGCTTGCCTTCAAACAAAATAGTAGATTATGCGTTGAACATTTATTGGTTATTGAGGTTTATGTCAGCACTCAGTTGCATCATTGGTGGTCAAACCTGAGAACCTGCTCCATCCGGAATTGCAGTGCCTCAGCTTGGACAAGTCACCATTAATTCTTTCAACTAATAGTTGGCTCATAGTAATTAGTCTATTTGCCTTTCTTTTAACCAGAGATAGTATTTGGTTCACAGGAAGGCAAACATTGATATATTATGCAATTTGAAAATGAAGGATCTCAGTGCATTAGTTCAGTGTATCACTTATTGCAACTTCAATTGCATACTTTGTACTTGTGCGTCTGAAAAACTAGAAAATAGACGACTGACCAACAATTCCTGATCCTGACCCCAGCACAAGGATATTCGTCAGTTTGCGGGTAGTGTTCCAAACTCCACAGCAACAGGAGATATCGACATCATGGCCATGTATGCGGGTCAGGGTGTTGGGCTAATCACGGAGATCATACCAGCTGCTGAAGTTGTCAAAAAGTCTGGTTGTTGAAGCAAAAGGACGTCATTAGAGAAAAGCTTTCTGGTCACCAGTAAAATACCTTCCTGAAGTGCAAGCTATAATGTGTGAAGTATTTGTGAGTAGTGACCAATCAGAATAATTGGGAGTATCAAGGTTTGTTTCTTGTGCTATTTGTAAGTAAAGATCTGATGAAAATAAATGAGACTACCAGAGATACCGTGTCTGCAAAATTTTCTGTGCTGTTATAGTGCCATACTGCCATGGAATAGTACCTGTATTATTTTGGCTTGTCATCATGTTTCTCCACTAATTTTGTGCCTTAACTTGTCAATTTGATAACAATAATACATGATCCCATTGATTTGTGTAATCTTGTGTTAAGATGTAATCTTGATTTGTGATGGCTATATGTGTATGATACTTAACCAGGCTCATATGTCTTCCGGGATCACCAAGATTGATTTGTTTAAGATCCTACTTCAATCCCATGATCTAAAGCTTATATAATTTTGGAGCTATCATTGTAAATCATTAGTTAATGGCTAACATAAATAAATGAGATTACCAAGGTATCATGTCTGCCAACTTTTTTTTTTCTTTTGCGGAAAGTCTACCAAAATCTTTGAACTGCTATGGTGTACTGTACTCTTTCACCCTTTTGTACTTTATTGTTTGATGTTAGTAACTTTTAAGGTCTTCAGGTCATTATTTTTTTTTACATAATCTTGCGCTGTATCATTTGTACCAAATGAAGTTACTAAAGATTACCATATTATGAATGCACTCGTTATGATGAATCCATTGACAATGTACTCAATCTGTAGATGGTTTGAAACATAATTAGTGACATTTTGCAAATATTAACCACGCACACCCTGAAGTTAACTGTGTTGTTTGCTTTATTTTCGGTTCCAGTCCTGGGCAAGCTGACCATCCACCACCATGCATGCATGAATGATGAATCTAGCTCTGGTGGACTAGACTATTGGTCTAGTATATCTATTCATTCGTACAGAGCTTGGATTTAGCTGGGTGCTGCAGATATATTGCATATGGTGTGTCGAAACGCCGTGCACTGATGTTGATGCCATTGGTCGGTTCTTCCACCACCAGCAGCTTGCTCCAGCTCTGGACCACTGTGCCCATACCCGTTGAGCTTCTGACCAGATCATGGGGAGGTGAAGAGAAGGAAAACAACAAAGGTACCAGCACAGTGCTATTTTCAGGGCCACCCTGTGTCTCTGATGGCTGATTTGTTGATTTGGACACTGACATGGATTTGTCCAGCTGGTAAGAATCATAACATGTGTCTGATTACTGATGAACACTGATCGAGGGCAAGCAAGCGCTCCGTCAGTCAATATGTGGTTGCTGAATGAAAGAATGTTGAACAGCATCAGACGCAGTAGGCATTGCTTCTGGAGGGTTATGCATGCAGTCATGGCATCGTTTCGTTTCGTTTCCACGATTGCTTGTTTCTCATCAGTACTAGGAGGAAGCAATGCAGCCTTTTATCCCGGCCTTGTGATGAGAAGATCCAGTTGGTTCATGATTGCTCAAATGATTAAAGAAAGCCTCAAAACACAAATGATGCTGTCTAGCTCCAGCAAGAGTGCTCGGACCAGATTCAGACCTGCCTACCTACCGAAAGCTTAGCCTTAGCTTGACTCTTGTGACCATAATAACACACACACGCACACACGAGACGAGAAGGACCCGGATTCGTCTGTAGGATAAGGAGACTAGTGTACGTTAAATTTCTGTACCCGTGTTCAACTGTACTACATACATACTGGAAGGAAGCCACTCATACTGCAAGGGTCTGCAATACTCTGCCTACCGTCAGTAGCACTGTACAGTATACGAACAGCGTTACAAACTATGGTGTGCGTGCGTTTGTTCAACAGTCTAGCAGTACTACCTCTTTGGTATACTAGTCGTGTTACTGTGTACAAGCCTGTACAAAGTGAAGAGGGAGGCCAGGCCAAGACCGGAGAATCGAAATGGCTCTGCCTCCTTGCATTACAGTACATGAGCTCTACAGTCCAGGGTGGAGCGTGCGTGGACCATGCCAACTTTTATTTAATAATAAAAGGAGCGAGCATATGCACACACAAGAACGTACACGTAGGTACCTGACGAAGATTCTTGTGAAACATACTAATTCTAGTGCTAATGCTAATAATAATCGCGCGAGGCTCGCGGGGCGCTATTGGCACACATCTCCTCTCGCTACCAACACATTTTTTTTGTTAGCAGATGACAGACCTGGACGGTAGGGTGTTGTTACAGCTCAGGTGCACCGGCCACCAGCCCAGCTGAAGAGTTGGCCGGGCAAGACTGGTGTTGACGTCAGGTGTCCATCAGTCGCATTGCATTCTTCGATCCTCGAGTGAGTCTCCTCCGGCCTGGCAGTCAAAGCCCCGGGCGCCGTGCCCCCCGGCATAGAGTGGCCGTCAATCACTCACCGGAGCGCGGCCGGCGACGACGGGTAATTTGGTAAACGGAAGCTGCTGTACGTTCCTCCCTCCCCTCCCGTGCATTGCAATGCACGTACTAGAGCTAGCTGTTTGTTTCACTGTTACAGCGGCGCCCGCAGAGGCAGGACCCCGGTCGCTGCTTGCACAGTGTCGACCTCCTCACACATTGCATCAGATCAGGGGCGGGAGAAAAGAGAAAGACCATGCATGTCAGTAGTCGTATAGTAGTGTGCAACGCCAACGACGACCGACGACCAAACAAGACGACAGAGATGGGATGCGACTTGCAAAAATTGTGCATACGTAGTCTACGTGTATGTACGTGCGCATGGCATGGCAATCAAGTATGTACATACATATATGGCCGTATATGTATATGGGTAGACGTATACGCAGTCCGTCGTCCCTGGCCCTGGCGCTGGCGCGCTATATATCCACCCGGCGGGCGGCCTCCATCTTTCTCCATCGGTCGGTTCTCTCCTCCCCTGCTCCCCAGCACCCCAGCCAGCCACAGCCTTGCTTGCAGATACTACTACTATACTGTTCTAGCCAAAGCCCAGCCCGCCGCAGGCAGACCATCTTCGATCCTGTTGCTGCAGTAGTGCTAGCTAGTCCAAGACTAGCTAGCTACAGATAATTTATCGGCAGCACGTACGCTGCTCCTGCTTAGCACCGGCATTCGATCGGCCACCGGCGCCGGCCATGACCATGACCATGAGGAGGCCACCGCTCCTCTCGTTGCTTGCCTTTGCCCTTGTCGGCGTCGTCGGCGGCTTACTGCTTCTTCTTCCACATGTCCAAGCCGCCTGCAGCTGCTGCGGCGGCCTCCCAACATCAAGGACACGGCAGCTGCCTCCTCCTCCTCCTCACCTGCAGGTGCGGCGGCTTGCCGGAGCAGAGGAGGAGAAAGCGCGGCTAGGGTCCAGGCCGCCGAGCTGCCGCGGCAAGTGCTACGAGTGTAGCCCCTGCACGGCGGTGCAGGTGCCCACGCAGGCTACCACGCTAGTCTCAAACTCCATGTACAAGCCCGTGGGGTGGAAGTGTCAGTGCCGCGACCGCCTCTACCAGCCCTGATCCATACTCAGCACGATCCCTGACGGTCGGTACGGTGTCGACGTCGCCAGCATATATATACAACCTTCTTCGACATCTCTCCGGCGGCGGCGGCGGCCGCGTCGTCGTCGTCTATGATGTCCATGGATATGATCGTCGTCGTTCCTTGCATTGCCAGCAGCGCTGCTCCTCGGCAATCCATACAGGCCCCTCGATCATATCTCCAGCTACGTTTACTAATTTCAGTATTGTTATTAGGCTCCAGGTTCCTTCCTTCTCCTCCGACGATCCTTTGTACGTACAGTAAGTACATTGTTTTCTCTTGCTTGTCCTAGAATCGATCTAGCGGTCGGGCCGGGTTCCTAGATAATTAAACAGTCATGCGTGTTTTGGCCCTCACAACTGAATACTGCACAATAAGGATTCAAGGACAGGCTCTTCAAAACGTACTAGCTTTGTTCATTAATGCTCCTCTATGAAACAACAACCGTTCGAAACAAGTTCATGTCTCGTTTGGCACAGTACAGAATCCGTTCCCATTCTTTTGAGAATCAGTAGGTAGGAACCGTGCCAAACAGCATACATGTGAAACATTTCTAGCAGAAGAAAGGGTTATAAACGATTCTTTCTCTTTTTTTCCAGCCTATGAATGTGAAGCACTGACGACTAGGTAGTTGAATCAGTTAACGTCAAAAAAGGTAGTTCAATCAACGAGTAACAACTTTCTAATCTCCGTTTGGAGGGCTGAACCGATTGTATAACTTTATTACCCAGAGTGCATCATTCGTGGCGTGTGTAATACAGAAAGATACACAAGCTTTTGCATATTCGAGAAAAAAAATATGAATAGCTGAAAATTCACGTTGATTCTAATTCTGCAGCAAATTCAATATCTAAACATTTCTTGAGAGAATTTGGGTCTCAAACATTCCTACAAAACGGGGGGCCCTTAATTTCTAAACAAAATATTTACTGTAAGTGTTATTTGTAGCTAGTCAAAGCTTTAAATGTTTGACTCAAACCTTCTAAAGACACTCGTGCTGAGTATTTTATTTCCCTTTAAATGAACAAGCACTAACGATACATTTTTTTTTGTTAGATAAAAACAACCGCAACAATTGACGCCTAGGCACCATCAAAAGCCGCTACTACTCAACACCGCATCTGGTAATTGCATGAATGAATACATTAAAACAAAAACTGGTTACTAAACTTTACCTTTTTGCGATTGAAACTGGTTGCTAAACTTGCGAGCCATCATCAATGCCCAAACGTTCGCCGCGCGACCGAAATAGCCACCGCAAATGCAGGGGCAATCTCGCCTTCATGACATAATGTTGTATGGTAGCTCTCTGTTTGTCAGAAATCGATCGAGAGAAACCGATGGCACCACAAACTCTTTGTCATAGTACTGTTGTAGCACACCACGGCTTAGTCAATGACAGATAATCCACCAGATCTAGACCCTTTCAAGGCTGCCTTGTAACATCACTACTACTGAATGGATCTTTGGTGGCGGGCAAAAAATTTTTTTTCGTGGCGGTCTTTGAGTCCGCCCGCGAATGAAGGGTCACGGAAAATGAAATATTTTTTCGTGGCGGTCCTAAATACCCGCCATGGTAAATCATAATAAAAAAACAAAAAAAAAAAAAAAAAAAAAGAAAAAAAGCCCAACCCTAACCCTAACGGGGGAGGCTCGGCTCTCGCGCCGCGCCGCCACGCCCGTTAGGGTTAGGGTTGGCGCCGCCGCGTGCCGCAGCGCCCCACGCCGCCGCCGCCCCCGCGCAGCGCCCCACACGCCCGCACGCGCCGCCGAGGACTGTGGAGTGCGCGCCGGGGACGATGCGCGCCGCCGGATCCCGCTGGCCGCCGCGCCCTGCCGCTCGGCCCCGACGTCCTAAACCTCAGCGCCGATCCGCCGCCGCTGGCGCGCTGAGGGCCGCCGTTGGGATCCGCCACGCACGCCGCCCGGATCCGCCGTGGTTTCGGGGATCAGCACCGGGGCGATCCGCCTGCCGTGGCCCGGGATCCGCCGCCGCCAGGGGCGCTGGAGGCCCCGCCGCCGTGCCCGGGAGAGGAGAGGGAGGGAGTCGGAGCCGAGGAGGGCGCGGTCGGGATGGGAGGGTGCGGTCGCCGTCGCCGCCTGGGAGAGGGAGAGAGGGAGCAGGGGTGAGGGGCGGCGCGCCGGTCGGGATGCGGGAGCCGGGAGGGTGGGTTCGACGGGACGAGAGAGAGAGAATGAGCCCTAAAACCCTAAGTGTCGCCCCTTATATATATGTCATCATGAGAATGGGCTGTTGGGCTCGCCTTTGGGCCTCATTTTTTTGGTGGCGGGCTTTATAAAAAACCGCCACGCGTTAATCGATTAACCGTGGCGGACATTATAACCGCCACGGTTAATAAAAAATAACCGCCACGGTTAATTAGGGTTTTTTAAGTGGCGGTTTCTCAAATGCCCGCCCGCGGAAAATGAAATCCGAACACCATGTAAAATCAATTACGTAGTAGTGCATCACTATGAAAACGCAATGCGCAAAGGGATCACCAAATCCGCCACTAGACTCCATATGTCACTCCCTCGTCACCTTGAAAGATAGCGCATAGGGGCCTCGCCCATATATCTGTTGCTAGACTCTACAACACATATTAGTTTCCTTTGTTGTCATCAACATGGTGTGCAATGCCACCCACAACCAAAAATCTTTCTCCATAGTCAAAGCCGCTACTAAAGTCTTCACTATAAGCACCACGACCTTCGTCGCCACACTACTAACGTGGAATTCCAATTAATTACGAGAAAAAAATTGATATAGAGTTACATCAAAAAAACTTTATACTAAAGTATATCATATTATATGTTCAATATGTAGATCTACTAACATGGAATCCAACAAAATTGGATTTTCTATTTTATGATTTGTGATTTTTCTATGTTTATTTAAAGTTTTAGCTGAAATAAATAAAAAGAAAAAGACAAATCACCTTTAAAACCGCTTATAATTGGAGCAAGGAGCTAAGATGAACGGTTTTAAAGTCAAGGGAGATGTTTTTTGCCTAATTTTAGGGTTCAAACTAAAGTTGAGGAGATAAATATGGATGTTTTCGGCAAGAATTCCCATCTGGCAACAACGAAAAGTGCAGGTGGGTTTGGCTACGGCCCATCCAAATTTTCAAAAGGAACGTACTGGGGGCCCAACTAAAGCCCAGACCGCACAGTGGAACCAACCAAACCAACGGGCGCAACCGAAACAAAACAGCGCCGTCCGCCTGCGCCTCCCCTGCCCTGTTTCGTTTCGTCGTCATCAAGAGAGGTGGAACTGGGGGTCAGACGACCAACAACCCAAGCTCATAGTCTCCTCGGCGAGCGACACGCGCGGATCGGTCGCCGCTCCGCCGCCGCCGCCGCCGCCTCCTTCGCCGCCCACCTCACCCTCTCAATCCAATCCGCGCCCCACCCCCGCGCGCGCACCCAATGGCGACGGAACGGCTCCCCGTGCTGGACCTCCGGGAGCTCTCGCTGTCCGACCTGGACGCTCTCGCGGCCGCCTCCGTGCACGCCCTCGCCCCGCGGACCTGCCCCGACGCCGACCCGCTCCCTCCACTCAAGATCGACCGCGCCGTCTTCAACGAGAGCGCCGGTTCCCGGAAGCAGACCTTCTCGCGCCTCCGCCTCGGCGCCGCCTCCGCCGCTGCTGCCGCGTCCTCCTCCGCGCAGTCGTCCGCCGCCCCGCGGAAGTACTACGACCCCGAGGGCGAAATCGTCGCGTACCACCTCCGCCTCCTCTTCGTCCCCGATGACACCTCGCTCCCGCCCCTCCCGAGCCCCAAACCTAGCCCTGCTACAAGGACCCTCCTCCCCCCTCCGCCGCCGCCCCCAGACCCCGACCGGGAGACCACCAACGCCAAGGGAGTCTCCGTTGACCTGCTCAGGCTTGCGGGGATGGTGGGCCCCTACGACGCCGAAATCCGCAGGCGGACGGCCGGGATGGCTTCCGAGGCCGAGCTGCAGGGTTTCATCGACAGCCTCGCGGGGAAGTTCCTCAGCCCGAGGCAGCGGAAGAAGAATGTCGACGCCTCCTTCTTTGGGGATCACCTCCCTCGAGGGTGGCAGCTGCAGCTTGGGATCAAGCGAAAGGGGGGACAAGTCTCGGTGTCCTGCTCCAGCTACGTCAGGTTTGCCTCTTTTCCCCTCCCCTGCCCTGCCCTCTTCTGTCATTCCTTCTCTACAAATGATTATATATATGCTAGTGTTACTGTCTACTAGAACGGAACTATGCTGGAATACCTTACCTGATTCGATTGCCATGTTCAGAGATGCTCTAGTAGTGTGCCTGCGACATGCACAATATAAGTGGTGGATTGGGTTTACGGATACATGGTGATGGCGATGCCTCCGGCAGTCAATGATATTAGCTGGATTCTGCTTTGCTCTGGAAATCGGATGCTTCTGTTCCAGTGAATGGATGCATGTTTTAGATAATGTTAGTACATCACTGGAGTGAGATGTTTGTTACTTTAGGTGTAATGCTGGATTTTGTGGGTTTGCAAAGACAGTCTTGGTGCTCGTCGTGGTGTAGCTGCGTTTGATGCTGTTGTTTTATGCTGTTTTGATAGTCTGTTTTCATCTACTCTTCAACATACTCATAGTATGTGCATTCAGCCAACACTACCTGACCATGTGTCCATGGCTGCCTGATGCATTTCGAAAATTCATGCCCTGGGTGTTTTGCATGTCTCTTTTCTATATGACTCTTCATCTGGCTAAATGTGCACGCAATACTTTCCAGCCCCAAGGGAAGCAAGTTTTCTACTTGCAAGGAGGTTTCTGCGTACCTCATGTCACTTCTTGGGTATCCAGAGCTCAAACCAGCCACTGATCAGTATGAAAGCACAGGACAACATTACTTGAGTGCTAACTTTGGTGATGATAGTGTAAGCGTACGGAACTAAATTTTAATTACTTAAATTCACCTGTTTTAATTAATAAAGTATGTAACAGGTTTCAGGTTTTCAAGATCAAATAGGTTCAATTATGGACAAGACAAATGTACATTCAGTTCCTTCTCTTGCCTTCTCCAGCTATTCCAGTGGCCCAAACAATGTGGATGGAAGGAACACAGACAGAGTAAATACTTATGAATGCCAGAAATGCAATCTGACCTTTGGTGACGGACTTCATATATACAGCACCATTTGTCATATCATGAAATGAGTGCTAAGAGGCGACTGGACTGGCAAGTTTGGTGAGCCAGTAGTAGGGAAAGATGGCAAGTTTGAATGCCCTATTTGTCGTAAGACCTTTGAAGAGGAATCACGGTACTATGGCCATGTTGGAAGTCATGCGAGGTACGAAGGGTTGACTCCTGAAGCATTTCTGGATAAGGCTACTTCCAGAAGGGCAACTGATGATTCCTCGGCTGAAGTTTCATTTAGCCTCGAGGAGTTGACATCACATGGACAGAACAACAAGGTTTCTTATGGTGAAGCAGGCTTTCAGCACCACAATCATTCAAATGGACATGGTGACAATAACTCTACAGTCACTGAGATTTTTAGTACAAATTATTCAGATGCTCCAAGTGCATGTAGATATACAAATTTTACAGGCCATACTGATGTGACAGTTCCAGAAAGGGCATCGATCTCCCATAATCAATCTGTTAGCAACATTAATGGCTTTGCGGGAGTGACTATGTTTAGTGATCAGCCGGGAAGTAACCATATTGTCAGACCTACTGCCTTTGGAATAGGCAATCATTATCAGGACCAGATTATTGATCATGGCAATGCTGCTCCGAGGCATGTTGACAATAATACTGTGAAAGCAAGAGATGTCAACCTCAATTCATGTGTCAATACAATATCTTTCCCTATTGCTAATGCAAATAATGAAACATCAGCTGCCCTTAATGAAGCTAATCGGTCATCTTCTACTGCAAAATGTTTTAGTGGCAGTTTTAATAACAATGATGGTGCATCTAGTGCGTCCTCCTGTTCGGATCGACCAATAAAATATCTAGTTCATTTGGCACAGCAAGCAAAACCCAAGCTGTTGGCTCCAGATGCATTGGTGGAAGCTATGAGGGTGAAAATTTTGGTGCTCTTAAAGCTAACCCTTTTGCCAGCAAGAACAATACCGCAGTGTATCAGTCCAATTTGGGCAGACAACCTGTCTATGCTGTGGCAACTAGGACAGATTGTTTTGCTTCTGGTTCAATGCAGACAAAAAACAGTGATAATTCCAGTGCCAAGGAACAGATTGATAACACGAAGAACAGGGCAGGTAGAGAAGCAGGGTCTGTCACTGAAGCTTATAATAATGGTGTCTTTAGTGATGGTGTTACTGAAAAAGGTTTTGCACAGTTCAGTAATCGCACAAAGCCCAATGCCTCTGGCCGTTGTTCACTACCTGCACCAGAAACTCCAACAAATGGAAGTGATATCAACTGCATCAATGGTTCTTTGGTTAATAGAGGTGATGTTAGCTTCACAAAGGGCTCTTTTGTCAATAGTCCCATCAATAACAATGAACCAAATGTAGCTAGGCTTGAGGTGATGGGAAAGTTGAATAATGAGATGCAAAACCACTATAATGATCATGGTCCTGGTTTTGTCCCTCATGGTGCAGGTAGTGCTAGCAGGAATGCCAGCGGTCTTGTGTCTATGCAGGCCAATTTTGGTCACATGTCGTCTACAGCTCAACCTGTTGCTGATGTTTCAATGACTAGCACATCTCAAGATCAGGTAAACATACCAGAATTTGTAGGCTTTCTTAACTGTTGCACTCTAGCTATGATAGGAAATTAGGAATACTGTTAAAGTAATCTAGTGGATCGTGATGATATTATTCCCACTTAAATTAGTACTTCCCTTACCTCTTTAGTTGTTTTTATTTCGTTTTTCCCTTACCTCGCTAGTTGTTTTATTTCGTTTCACCTCACCACTTTAGTTGTTCTATTTCATTTCCCTTACCTCGATAGTTGCTTTTATTTAGGTATCTCATATGTGGTTTTATGACTGGATAAATGAGTACATAGATGCCGCTATTTTATTACATTTTTTTTTTTTTTTTAGAGTTCAAGGGCTACCGCCCGGCCTTTCAACTTTATTAAAAGACCACGGAGTTCGCAGTTTAAGCATTGAACCAGTTCATCCAACCGCCTACCCGGCAAGCTGGGAAAACAGAAAGATTAAGCCACTGAAACATAACAGCATAACTACTAAGACCTATTACATGAACAACTCGTTGAACTGAAACCACCATGGTGCATGAACCGAATCTTCTCCCTCAGTAGAGAACTCAGTCACCAGAGAATGAACCATCATCTTCTCGGTTCCTTCCTTGTTAGGCTTCACCAGATCACCATCGATTGAGAAGTCAGCCACCACTGGATGCACCATCATCTTCTCCCCTTCTTCATTCATGAGCTTCAGCTTGTAGTTTGGCCCATAGTAAGCCAGAGAACTCTCCCAGCCTCTACTTTGATTTGTTTTGTCATACTTAACAAAACATCCTTCTTCTCTGGAGGACAGAGGATAGCCCAGTTCTCCAACATATTTGCTATCCTGAAAAGTAGCATTTCCATGCCACTCCACCCAACTCTCTGAAAAAGCAAATCATTTCTTAATTTCCACAGAGACCACATAACTGCAGATGCTATCATATTAGTAAGACAAAACTTCTTATTACTCAACCAACAGTTACCTATATGTAACAAGCTTTGACCTACTTGATGACCCAAAATACTTGAAACTATATACCAGCATTGCTTAGCAACCACACACTCAAAGAAAAGGTGATTCACCGATTCTTTCTCAGCACAAAAGAGGCAAGTTTCATCTTCTACTTCCCTCCTCTTAGCTAGGTTATCTCTGGTTAAGGTTCTATTATTCATGACTAACCAGAGAAAAAAATGCACTCTAGGGGGAATTTTTAAGCTCCAAATAGCTGGAATATGTACAGCCTCAATACCTCTAAAATTGATAACCTTATACAAGGACTGGGAAGAATAAACCCCTGTTGATTTGAATTCCCAGATTAACTGATCTTCATCACTAGACAAAGGTACTGAAGCAATTAACTCCACAATTTCCAGCCACTCCTGAAACTGTTCAACAGACACAGTTCTTCTAAAAGTGCACTTTAGGGTAGAACCATCCCACAATTCTGCGATGGACTTCCCTTTTTCATTAACTATTCTATACAAAGGGTAAAACTGAACAGCCAAACTAGAGGTTCCTAACCAAATGTCTTCCCAAAAACGAATTTTTTCCCCATTACCAACTTTCCATCTATATCCTAATTTGGCTGCCTGAGCAGCCCACATAAAGCTTTTGAAAAAGCTAGAAGAAGCTACAGTACTAGTTTGGAAAATATTTGGATTCTTTGTCCTGTACTTGTAATCAATCAACTCTTTCCAAAGTTTATCTCTGTCTGAGTTGTACCTCTTGATCCAAGAGGCCATTAGACTAATGTTTAGATCTCTAAGGTTAGGTAAACCTAGACCTCCATATTCCTTTCTCATGGAAACTAGATTCCAGTTAGCTAAATGATAGTGATGACAATCTACAGAGTCATTCCATAAGAAATTGCTCATATGGGAATTTAGGATATCTAGAGCCCATTTTGGAAACTTAATGAAGGATAAAAGATATACAGGAATACTGGCTAAACAAGTTTTTAGCAGCATGGCTCTGGCAGCTAAAGACAAAAATCTACCTCTCCATATAGCTATTCTTTTAAGAAGTTTATCTACTAGAGGTTGCAAGTCCTCTCTAGTCAGCTTGTCAAAGTGAAGGGGAACACCTAGATATTTTATAGGAAAAGTACCTAAGGGACAAGACATAATATGAGCAAAATTATGAGCCTCTGTTTCATCTAAGTTCAAAGGAACTAGCTCACTTTTATGGAAGTTTATTCTCATCCCAGAGATTTGTTCAAACCACATCAAAACACCTTTAAGATTCCTAAGGTTGTCTTGCTCAGCCTTAGCAAAGAGTATAGTATCATCTGCATATTGCAGAGATACTATACCTCCAGGTCTAAAATCCTCTAACAGACCATGAATTAACCCCTTACTACTAGCTTTCTGTAGCATTTTTGTTAGCCCATCACCAACTAAGTTGAAAAGAAAAGGAGACAGTGGGTCTCCCTGTCTCAGACCTTTTCCAGTTTTAAAGAAGGAGCTGTCCTCTCCATTGAGCATAATGCCTACAGAGCCTCCCATCACAAGTTGTCTAATCCACTGGACTACTTTAGGGCTAAAATTCCTAGCTATTAGCATATCAAAGAGAAATTTCCAGCTAACCCTGTCATATGCCTTCTCATAATCTAACTTGAGAATGACTCCTTTTTCTCCTCTACTGTGAATGCTATGGACAACCTCATGGGCAATAACTACACTTTCCAAAATGAATCTACCTTTGATGAAAGCAGATTGGTTTGGAGCTACTATCCTTTGCACAACATCACTAAGTCTATTTGTCATTATTTTAGAGAAAATTTTGAAACTGCAATTTAGCAGACTGATAGGTCTAAACTGTTTTATGTTGGTAGCATCCCCTACTTTAGGAATCAGGGTCACTAAGGCAAAATTTAATCTATACAGATCTAGACTACCTTTATGAAAGTCTTCAAATAAAGCAACTAAATCATATTTTATGATCTCCCAGAACTTTTGGTAAAACAAAAAGGGGAGCCCATCAGGGCCTGGAGCTCCTTCTGCATAGCAACTAAAAATAGCTTGCTTGATTTCTTCTAAAAAGTAAAAGGAGAAGTCAGCATGTCATTTTCTGCACTAGAGATCTTATCTTGCTCCTCCCAAAAATTGGGTCCCATCTCTACATTTGCATCAGCTTCTTTAGCAAAGAGATTTTTATAGAACTCTACAGCTATGTTCATCATACCATTCTGATCATACACTAAACCTGTGCTACCCTCTAAACAATCAACTCTCTTTTTCCTACTTCTGTAATTAGCAATAGCCTGAAAATAGGCAGTATTCCTATCTCCTTCTAATAAATTTCTATCTCTCGATCTTTGTCTAGCCTTGATCTCCTCTAAAGCCCAAATATGATTCAAATCTTTCTCTACTTTTCTAAAGGTTCTATTCTCCTCAATGGAGAGCTCTCTGCTTTCAGCCAAGTTTTCCAACCTGGTGAATTCTTTGGTCAGAATTACTTTATCTTTATTGAGAGCAGCTATCTCATTGGCTGCCCAGCCCCTTAACATCCTTCTTAACGTTCTACATTTAAACTGCCATCTATCTAGACTATTGGTAAGGTTACAAGGAGAGTTCCAAGCTTTCTGTACCATCTCTCTAAAAGACTCCTGTTCCAACCACCATTTTTCAAATCTGAACCTTTTCTTACCAAAACTAACATTATCACCAGAGTTGATGATTAAAGGATTGTGGTCACTAGGAAGTCTTTCTAATGCTTTAACTGTAGACATAGGAAAATTACTTAACCAATCTGAAGTGGCAAAGACCCTATCAATTTTTGCTAAAATAGGTCTATCCTGGTTATTTGTCCAAGTGAATCTCTTGTTACTAGCATTTAATTCTATAAGGGACCATTTATTGATCCAGGAATTAAAGCTGTCTGCCCATCTATGGCTGATAATACCATTGCTTTTATCTCCTACAAATCTAACCAAATTAAAATCTCCACCAAACAAAACAGGGCCTTGCCATTTTGTTAACAAATCATCTAAAATATCTAGAAAATCTTGTTTTTGATCCTCATAAGCTGGACCATAAACAACTACTAATTTCCAAGTGAAACCAGTTCTTTTACAGGTCATCATTGCACTAATAAAGAAATTGTTTGAATCACAAACTGTCATGGTAAAGAGGTCAGCATTGGCTCCTAATAGTATGCCACCTGCTGAACCTCTAGCCTCAACATGATGCCAACTAAAAGGAACATTATGAGTAAGAGATTTCAACATGCCATCAGAAAGGAAACTTTTCTTAGTTTCCATGACACCCACAAAGTCTAGTTTGTTATCTCTAATTCTACTTCTTAGAGCAGGAACTCTATCAATTAAACCCAGACCTCTGATATTCCAAAACATTCCTATCATTGATAAAATTTCTTTTTTCTTCTACTTGGCCCAGCTACTGACCAGCCTTTTTGCTGGTTGTTTATATTGTTGCCAGAATTTCCATCCTGGTAACTACTAGCTGAGCAATGAGAAACACCATTGCTATCAAAAGAAGGGTATACATTCTTAGGACTACCAGTAACCATACTTGATTCTATCTGCTTATTTTTTACCAAGGCATTACTAGAATTGTCAGCACTACTAAAAGGACTATGTGTAGAACAAATACCAGAAGAATTAGTATTATCTACTGCCTTAAGTAACTCAGAACAATTTGGAACAGTACACTTGAGCTCATTAGAAGCATTCCTACTTCTATCCAGCTCTAACATTGAACCTACTACATCAGGATTTCCATCCTTCACAACAAGGTCAATAGAATCAGCAATGAATGAAAGTAAAGGCTTAGTGAGTTTTTTGGAATTACCTGTCTTACTGTCTAAATTCCATTTTCTTTTGGCTTCCTGTGCCTTCTCCATAGTGTGCACCCCATTATCTTTGTTCCTTGTACTTTTCCTTGTTGGGATAACAGGACCCCAATGCTTTTCTTTCTGAGTTTTCCTTGCTTTAACCTGGCCTTGATCTCCTGTTTTCTTCACTACATTATCAATCTTTTGTTTCTGGATAGAAGTTATAACCACTTCCTTGTATGATAGGCTGTTATCAGTCACTACAGATTCTTCTTGGACATCCATGAGCTTTCCATTCTCAAGAGCATCTCTGTGTTCAGTCAGTTCATAGATCCACTCTTGTGGCAGCTGGCAAGTTTCTTCAGAAGGATTGTTTTCTGGCTGAATTTCTTCTCCAAATTCATCTAGTTCTTCCTCATCTCCATCAAGTTCCATGGCTTTTAGGAGGTTAGCACACTCTAGAGCTCTTTCCTGTAGATGATCTCTTTCCTCAAATTGTAAGATCTTTCTGACACTCTTGTCAGCTATATTAGAACCCTGAGGATTGCCATCTTGATTTGGACCTGAAACCCCAGTTCCACTGTTAGACCCAGCTTCATTAGCCTTACTGATATCCTTCTGCAAGTCTTTCTCTGCCTCTTCCTGAATTTCTCCTCCTTTATTCTCCCCATCACCTCCATCATCAGAATCCCCATCAGAGCTGTTGACTTGTACGAAACCTTCAGCTGTAAACATTACCAAATGTATGTTGGTCTTGAAGACAAAAGAGTCTCTCTCTAGGGATCTTGGTGGGGTCTTTGCACATGATTTTAACTCTGACTGTACTGAAAAAGCTGTTGAACAAAGCTTGCCAATCAATCTCAACTAGTCTGCCTAGGCAAGATGCCACTTCACTGATTGACTTCCAGTCCACCCATTTAGGAGGAATTCCTTGAATGAGTACCCAGACCTCTATCAGACTTCCAACAGGCTCTACCTCCCCATTCCAAACACTTAGGGAGGCTACCACTCCAGATTTGGTTAGATCAAAGATGGATGCCTTGCCTATCACAATATCTTCCACTTTCCTATGAGCAGGAAACCTAACTATGTAGGAGTACTCTTCAGTTTTCTTTAGCTGCCAGGACCAGTTCTTGTCAAACAGTTGCTTGAGACCTTCTATGATTCCAGACTCATCAATTTCACCTTCTTCAATAGTGAGCAAACCAAAGTTATCCAGGCCCACCCAGTGACTGAACCTGTTCTCAACATCTTCAACATCCACATAATGGAACCCCAGCCCTCTGTTAGCACTCCCCAAGTACCTAGCCACATGAGCTGGCTTTTTCCATTCAGGACAACTCTCCACAACATGACTCTCACTGTGACAGATAAAGCAAACTTTGGGACTATTGCAAGCAGAGCTAACATGACCCAGCATTCCACAATTGAAACAGATCACATTGCTATGACTCTCTCTAGCAGAAGCAGCAGACTGTGTCTCACCAGAACCTTGAGGAATTTCCTGAACTTGGCTGACACTACCTCCACTCTGAATTTCCCTAGTTGCCTGTTGACCAGGATTTGCCTGTTGGGGCCTTGGTTGCTGGACAGATGATCTCCCACGTCCCCTTCCTTGGACTCCACCACCTCTCGGTCTGACAGCCTCAAATTGCCTGTTGTAGTTCTGCGGAGGGGGTGGCGGTTGAGGAAATGGCGGCGGAGTAGGGTAGAAGCCATATGGTGGTGGTTGCCCGTAGAATGGAGGTGGCAGTTGTGGTGGAAACTGTCCCCAACCTCCATTCCCCCAAGTCTTGCAGCAATGTAGCATGGAAACATATTGGCTATAAATAAAGAAGACAAATATTGGTAGATGTAAACAATTTTCCATGACTACATACATCTTTATTTGCATCTTGTCAACATAGCATGCTGGTTATTCTGATCTGCAGAAGCATAATGCCTCTTTGATTATCGAATGTGTTTATGAGCTAGTTACTTGTCATCTTGGACGTCAACAGTCTCGAACCCCACTTGACTACTATTAGTTTTTGTAAATATATATTAGCAGGAAAAAATCTATGATTTATGAACAAATTTTCGTGAAACTCATTAATATAACTTTCATATGGCAAATCATTATACTTTTGTGCCCAACAAATTAAAACTTTTGTTGATGGTTGTCTTGCCGTCATAACATTATACCCTTTGTTTTGGCCTAAACCTTTATGTGTTGGGGTCTGGTATGTTTACCAATTCTTTGCTCGATGCCGTCATAACTTATACCTTTATTGCTGCCACATGAATATTCATGACATTTAATGCTGGGTAACCATGTGATACTTTGCTAATTTTTTTAAACAGTGTGATTTGCAACTTGGATTTGGTGCACAGAAGCAGCAGATATTTTCTAGCCATGGACAGCTTAGAGCGGCTACAGCTGGATCCCCTCCGCCTGGGAGCATTGCCAAAAAAAGTTCTGTACCCACTGAATCCTCACAGTTTGGGAGCATGGATGGGCCTAAATCTTTCCCCACTGGAACAACTCAGTTTGGGGGCTTTGCAAGGCCTGCTGTGGTGCCTGCTGCACCTTCTCAGTTCGGGAGCGTGGCTCAGCATCATGTGCATTCGGCTCAATCCTCTCAATTCACAAGCTTGGTTCGACCGAATTCTATTCCTCCTGCTGAATCCTCTCAGTTTGGAAGCAAAGCCCAATCTAGTTCTGTACCCCGGCTAAAACATCTCAGTTCAGGGGCATGGCTGGACCAAATTCTGTACCTCCTGCTCAGTCCTCTCAGTTTGGGAGCATGACTAGACCTAATTCTGTCCCTCCTGAATCTTCTCAGTTTTCTGGGAGCATGGCTCGACCAAATTCTGTTACTCCAGAATCCTCACAGTTTGGGAGCATGGCCAGACCAAATTATGTACCTCCTGTATCGTCACAATTTGTTAACATGCCCAGTCAAAGTTTTGTGGCGCATCCGAGCCAACTCTAGTTTTGGGGTATGCACCGCCCAGATTGGAAGTGGCCCTCCACCTCAAGTCCAGTTAGGATGGGATTTGTCCTTGCCAAGGATGGTTACTGGCGGCAGCATGGTCACCTGTTTATGTATATGGTGCAACAGTCAGTTCCATCATTTTGGTCCTTTGGATGGACAGCAGCCTAGTTCTTTTGGCTTCATTTGCCCGACCTGTAAAGATCGGATGTCTGGTCATCAAAATATGCCCACCAATGGTTCGTGGCAACCTTGAGGTGCGGTGTCATCTGTTAAACATCGGTATTGATGCATCTGAGGGATCTTGTGGTGTTAGGTACACTACTCATGTCTGTTGACTGCAGCAGTGGTCCTCCTTGGAGTGTACTTTCAAGGAATGAACGGTATCTATATCAACAGGGTCTTGAGCTGGGAGCTGGAATGCTTGAGTCGGTAGCAGATGAGATAAGTTGCTTTTCTCTACTACTTGTCAAAGATAGCAATGGGAGACTGATGATGAATTCAGGACATCTTTTCTTGAATCTACGGTTACATTATGTGGGATTGTCTTCAGTTCACGGTTGGCATTACATCTGAAATTTTGCTGCTCTCAGATGATCCAACCATTTATCCATTGGGCTGAGGTACCAAGATGTTGCCACTCAGTTAAAGCTTTCGATGTTTTGGGACCAAGCTTTGCATGTTTGTCGGTTTCTCGCGCTATCTCCGGTTACTTTGAGCTCATAGCTGTGATGTGAGTGGCCTTCATTGTTGGTACTAAACTGGAAATGACTCTAGTCCAGTGTCTTGGTGGTTGTGTAAAGTATGTGTTAGTTCAAGTGGATTAGGCCCCTAGCTCTTGATGTAATGTAATATTTCCCCAACTCCGGGGAGCCTTTGTCGATCCTTGCCTGTTGAAGTTGTGTTTAGTCAAGCTGAAGTACATTTCTAGGTAAGGGTGGTGGCCCTTTATTCATCGACTCAACGCTAGGGAGGCTATAAGCTCATTCTCATCTGTTTCAACCTTATTTACGAGGCAGATTCACCTGTTTCAACCTTATTTACGAGGCAGGTCGTAGGCGTAACACATTTGGGTAAACAAGTTTTGGCGTGCAGGATAAAGCTGAAGGAAACCAACTAAACGATCTGCATTGACATCCAAGAAGTCCAATCAGTCTGCCCGCCCCCAAGAACCTGGGCCGCATCCACGAAAACAGAAAAGGCCAAAGAAGCCCGGCAGCAGCGGCTTAATTAATTTGTACTGTAGATTCAATTCAACGGCTGATGGCATCCAGGCCTAGTCACGTCCGGTTCCCAAACAACTTACGTAATTGTCATCATATCATATTTATTTATATATATAGTAGATACTCCCTCTGGTCAGTTTTGTAAAAGCGTTCAAATGCGTTTTTGGAGTTTGGCAGCTATATTAGGCGTGGCAGCAAGTACGAGGTCAAATTAAATGACCTTGCATGGTGGATTTAGGTACTCCGGTTGCATGCACTGTTTGCATGTATTTAATGACCATACGTTTAACGTCTTTGCGTGTATTGAGCCAAGAGCTTGCATGCGTGGTAGTTACTTCTCTCCGTGGTATCCGAGATTTTCTTGTGTCGCCTTACAAAACCGACCGAAGGGAGTAGGTAAGATGGATGCGGGCCGGGATACATGTACTTTGTATCGGCATGTTGGTTACAGTATTTATTTATTGGATACATGTTCTTATTTGATACCGTACAATATATTGTTATACTACCTGTACACTACCCTTACACAGGGTGGTGGTGATTATTTGGTATATATATTATATATATAGTAGTAGCAGCAGTACACTAAGTACGCTCCAGCTCCAACACCATATTATATGATCAGCACCGCCGTAAATGTGTCCTTCCCATACACATCTTTATAGGGACAGTAACGGACACGGCGTTGAAGTCTGCGTAATGAACAAAGTCCCAATAAGTAATTAGCAACGATAAATCCATCTGTCTTTCTAAATTATGAGCATCGTTATACGTGCAACTTATCTGTACATCTACTTTACAACTCGAAGATCAAAAAATGAAGCCAAAGTAAAACAATTTGATCAGGCTATTGCTCACTTGTGAATTAAATGGCTCAGATTACCTAGCTAGCTGCAAAGGCTGGATAGGGTTAGAAGCACAAATTTGTGGGTTGTATGCAAAAATATCTTTCCTCTTTTCAGGTACCATATATAGAAATGACCATGTATATGTGTCTAAAGAAAGAGAATATATTACCTATAAATTCAAACATCTGGTTTTACCTCCACAAAGACATATATCCACTCTGCCCGAGAAAACTAGAAGTATAGCGTAGTGGGACTAAATTTTTATCTATTTTTTTGACGGCACATGATGCGTCCATCTATGGAATACTGATAAGAAAGGCTGCGTAAGATGGTGAAACAAACATTTTCAGACGAGCGATAGCCACTACATGTATAGGCGTACCCATAGGGATAACAAATTAGAGGTGATGTGCCTGCCTTGTGAATTCATGGACAGGTCTAGCGGGTTCATATATGGTGAGTTCATTTTTTGGTGGTGCATTTGCACCCTGCACATAACATACCTTCGTCCCTGAGTGGTGACAATGGCCTCGCCAACGTCAAGGGTGGTGGTGGTCTTGCCGAGGTTCGGCTTGGGTAGGTGGACGGTCTTTCTCTGGCAATCGTGGTCATGGCAAGCCAGTTTAGCATCCGTCGTGGCAAGCATGACCGTCCCTAGTAGCAGTAATACAACCATTGCCACCACGCCCATGAGCGCAGAGCTCGATTTCGCCATTGCCATGGTTTTCTTGTAGTGTAGAGGGAGCTAACTAGTAGGCACATTTCTTCGTGTTGATGGTTGGGCGTATTTATAGGAGATCCCAATGATTTTCTTGGCTTCCTCGCTGACAAGAGCAACATAAGCCATGTAGAATATATAATTGGAGAAAGAAAAATTTGAGATGCTAAAGTCACTGTACTATATCAACCATCCGCACAGAGAAGGTACTTCCTTGAAAAGTATATTACCTAATAAGTCTGCCGTCCTAGGGTCCTATATATACAATATACTCTCTCCGCAGTCTCAAAAAAAAAGTATACTCTCTCTCCATTCAAAAAATATAAGCCATTTGATTTTCTCTAGATGGTTAGCTTTAATATATATCTAGATGCATAATAAAAAAAATGGAGTTATATGGGTACTAACAAATTTATATATGTATAAAAACAAGAATGGCTTACAATTTAATGATTTATAACGAAGTGGTATATTCGAAGGTTATGAAGGTTGGCACAACTTCTTCACCAGGTCGACCTTGAATCCGTTTAGAGCGAGTTGCTTTATGTCAAGCGGGTAAAACCAAATAACTTCACTCAAGGAACCCCTTAAAGAAAATGTGAAGGGTGGAGCCAAAATAGTGGTTTCACATAATTCAGTTCCTCCTGAATGGTTACGTGAGAGGAAGCTCTACGTGTAGTCGAAGCAAAAAAAAAAAAAAAAAAAAATCATGTAGCCCAAGTTATGGTGTAAATAAAACTACAAAAGAACAACGAACGTTATCGCGCCATCCGTCACTTGGGAGGCATAACAGCACTGGCGTAGCTACAGTGATGCCTGGGTAAATACCCAACTTTTTGAACAACCATAGTATATATATAGGTATACTGAAATATATAATGTATATTGGAACATAAAAATCAGCCCACAGCCAATTTCCTCAGCCTGTGGCCCAGCTAGACATAAGAGCTCAAGGCCCAGCAAGGCACACGATGATAAGTAACAAACGAGTGGTCAGATAAAGATGAATACCATAAGTCCATTTTTCCCCCTTTTATTTGATTTTGTCGACGTAATTATTGCTGTTGATGTAAAATCCGGTCAAACATTAGAAAGGAGCAGCGCGGTTTGCACTAATCTTCACTTCAAGGTATTCGAATGGTCGATCTTATCAAGGAATTATACATGCAGTAATATTTATAGGAAATCCCAACCGTACGGGAATTTTCTGGACAAGGAGCAACGTAAGCAGATAACTGTACATATCAACAGAAAGAAAAATTGGAAATGCTAAAGTCGGTGTACTTTGTGGAAACCAACCATCCGCACAGAAAAAAGTACCCCGTTGAAAATTATATTACCTATATAAGTTTGCCATCCTAGGTTGACGTACTCCCTCTATTCTAAAATATAATCTAAAATATAAATTAATTTGATTTTCTAGTTACTTACCTTTTAATTAATATATATGTCTAGAAATATTATATGTAGCAAAAGAAATTTAGTGTTATATGCATAACATATGTATATACGAGGGCATATTTGAAGGTTATTAAGGCCTACGAATTGTCCACTGTCTCATCATGTCGTTTAAAGCCTAACCCGTTGGACATAAGACAGCTCGAGGAACCCTTAAAATGTGCTCTAATAAAAAAAAAATGTGAAGGGTGGAGCCAAAGATACCGGTTTCATCTCCATTCTATGTATTATCTTCCATATATGTAATAAAAAGAAGAAAAAAAAAAAAAGGTAGGGACCTTCCATGCCCACTCCTTAAAAAAATTACTGGTTTCATCCGACTTCACGTGGTTCTGATGGACCATACATGGACTACGTGAGCTCATAGAACCGAAACACCAAAGGAGATCTAAGCTACCCAAACTACGACATCACACCAAAAACAAAAAAAAAAAAACAACTAATGTTATCGTGCCATCCATCACCTTGGAGGCATAATAACTAAACGATCGATCAAATAGAGATGAACATCATAAGCCCATTTCTTCCCCTTTCATTTAATTTCCCTTTGGTGACGTAACTATATATAGTCGTTGTTGATGTAAAATCCAGTCATACATCACAAAAGGATCGGCACGTTTGGTTTACGGTTTGCACTAATATCCACTTGTCAAGATATTCGAATGGTCCAGGACTGAAATGTTATTGTTTTCTAAAATACTTAATTAAATTTAGGATAATTTTTAACATCGGCAAGTGGCACTGTGCACTTGGGCGGACTGGCAGTAGAGGAGACACGACACGTGCGTGCGCGCGCCCCACCGGAGGCGGATCGTCGCCTAGTACACTCGTGCTTCACGCCTCGCTCCACCAATCCCCACCCCCACGGGCAGGGCAGATCCCTGCGGCACCGGCACCAGACCAGACCAGACCAGAGCGCCGCCGCCGAGCCGAGCCGAGCCGAGCCGAGCCTCCCGTGCCCATCTCCCTCTCGCACTCGCAACGCCAACGCCAATGCTCCGCCCGCTACACGCTACAGCCGCCGCCACCTCTAGCTAGGCCCGATGATGGACCTGGCCGCGCCCGTCCTCGCGCTCAACAAGGCCGTCCTCTCCTCCCGCACCAAGCCAGCCTTGCTCCTCCGCCGCGGCCGCCTCCTCGCCCCGCTCCGCCGCTGCTCCCCTTTGCCGCGTCCGCCTCGGCCTCCGCGCCGCGGGGCCTCGCGGTGCCGGGCGACCTCCTCCTCGTCTCGCTCGCGCGGCTCGCGCTCCGCGGCCCCGTACTCCCCGCGGCGGCGGCGGTGCCTCCAAGGTGGTTCGCGAGCGTCTCGGCTGCCAAGCCGCTCGCGTCAGGTGGTCCGCCCCGCGATGGAGGCGGCGGTCCGGGGAACGGTGATGGTGGCGGCGGCGGCGGTGGTGGCGACGGATGGAAGCGTCCGCGTGCTTCCCAGGGAGCGGGTGTGGTGGAGGAAGCTGCAGCGCAGGGAGCCGATGTCATCGTGCTTGACGTTGGGGTATGCCTATTCCGACCAGTCTACACTGATTGATCACCTTCCGCTCTTAAAAAGGCTACATATTATGTGTGACATACAAGGAATCAATCTTTTAAAAGTGTTGTATGCTTGGCTGGTCAAACACTTGTAATTAGCTAGTACACATGGACTGTTACTTTACCCGCTTGTAACTGGTTTTTTCATATTTTGAATTCGGATTGACATAACAAACATTCTCATAGCACCAAGACGATCATGAATCAGCAAACAAATCACCAAAGCTACCAGTGGTACAACCTGCTGGATTATCTCTTGCATCAACAACCCAGCATTGTTTCTGGGGCGATTACTAGAATCTCCAACCAATTAATATTTGTTCTGAACTGACAGAAAAAACTTATAAGCTATCGTTTGTGTTCCTGTTTCTTCTTTCATGCTACAAGTTCTCACCACCTTGTAATCTGTATCTATATTTGCCATTTGATTAGCTTCATTGCAGGGAATGTCATGTGGTGGATGTGCATCAAGTGTTAAACGCATTCTGGAGAGCGAGGTTAGATCAGCATGCCTCAGATGGAGACCGTTTGGCCAGATGCTTAATAGCTCTCTACTGTTTCTAGTTGTGTTTCTAACTCTGTATGTGCCTGGATTTTTAGCCCCAGGTGCAGTCAGCAACTGTTAAGCTTGCCACTGAGATGGCAGTCGTCTGGGCAGTGCCCCAAGATACAGATGTTCAGGACTGGAAGGAGCAGTTGGGTGAGAAGCTTGCCCATCAGTTGACCACATATGGTTATAAATCCAATCTTCGAGGTAAATGCTGCAATAATTGGTCAAGTACTTACTGTCAAAGGGCTAAACATGTACATTCTAGTTGGAAGAGATGGGACAGTTGGATAATGGATAATTGGTGTTAGTTTGAAACTTTGAATAAAGAGCTAAATAATACATTTTCTCTGCTATAGAAAATTTTGACGATCATAACTCAAATCTCTTAAGCATCTGGATGTTCTTTTGGATATATTAAATAGAAAGATGAAATGGTGGTTCAGAATTCCTGTTCCTTTTCAGTCAATCTTGTCTTGAGATACATGAATGCAAAGTCTTCTTTGTTCACATGGCATTCTTGAGCACAGAAAACATGTTACGATCTATAGTATCCACTTGTTGCTTCTATGTATGTTCAGTTTCATGCAAATGTCTGTTTTATCTGCAGATTCTTCACAGGCGGTTCACAAACAGTTTTTCGAAAAGAAAGATGCAAGACAAACTTGAACAGCTGAAACAAAGTGGTAAAGTCTTTTGTTGAGATGAGTAACCATCAGTTTACGAGCTTCTCCCAGTCCATGACGTTCTTATAGGAAAATATGAAATCATCACTGATCATCACCCCTGTTTGCTACTTTATCATGGCATGTCTCAATGACAAGTGGGCCCAGTGCCACCTGCCGTTGAGACATCCAGTTGAAAAATAGCAAACTGGGGTTTGATCCATTGGAATGTTTGCAAAGTCCCAATTTTGTAATACAAAGTCTAAACTTTATAGCTGACATGATGCCCTGATTTTTCTTCTAGGTAGAGAACTTGCTGTATCATGGGCATTATGTGCGGTTTGCCTTTTTTAGGTCACATTTCTCACCTTTTTGGGGTTAATGTGCCATTGATGCACCTCATTCATTCTACTGGGTTTCATTTGTCTCTGTCAATATTTACATTTGTCGGTCCTGGTCGAAGACTGATACTTGACGGGCTAAAGAATCTGTTCAAGGGGTCTCCAAACATGAATACACTGGTTGGTTTAGGTGCTTTGTCATCGTTTGCTGTCAGCTCAATTGCAGCCTTCATTCCGAAGCTGGTTAGCTCCTACTCTCTTTTTTCTGAAAAGATGTTTTTGGGTTTGTTGCATGCTTTGCAGATATTGTTGGCCAGTTTCACAGTTTAAACTCCTTTTGTCACCCTCTTGCTCTAAAAATATGCTCCGTTAATTTGCATCATGGCATATGGCCAATGTGTCCCTAGTTTGTTTATATCATTTCATGTTCGTGCAGGGGTGGAAGACATTTTTTGAGGAACCAGTTATGTTGATAGCTTTCGTTCTTCTAGGGAAGAATCTAGAGCAGAGGGCAAAACTTAAAGCTACCAGTGATATGACTGGACTGCTTAGCATTCTTCCATCTAAAGCACGCCCTAATGGTGGATAATGATGCTGAGAAATCATCATTGATTGAGGTCCCATGTGATACTCTTGCTGTTGGGGACTACGTTGTTGTACTACCTGGGGTGAGTACAGGCTGTAAAGCATGCACTGCATGTGGCTTTGACTACTCTTTACTTGCATACTAAACAGTAAACATGTGTTCATACTGTGGCAGCAGTTGCATATTCACATATAAAAAATCACTCATATGATGAAATCTTTTATGAATGATATGATGCTCACGCTGTTGTTGGTATGATCTTTTTGTTGCTTATTTACTACTCACCATACAGGATCGCATCCCAGCAGATGGTATTGTCAAAGCTGGGAGGAGTACAGTTGATGAATCAAGTTTGACAGGTGAACCTATGCCTGTCACAAAAATAGCAGGGGTATGTATGTCTCTAAATGCATTAGTTTTTTTCTCTTTAACATGAAGAAATTGTTTTTATCTCATTATCTGGCTTGCTGAATTCAAGTAACATCTCAGTTTAGCATCTTATTGCGCTGAATATTGATGATTCCTCTCCTTCGTTAGGCAGAAGTATCAGCAGGAAGTATTAACTTGAATGGTAAACTCACTGTCGAAGTTAGAAGACCTGGTGGTGAGACTGTCATGTCTGACATACTTCACTTAGTCGAAGAGGCCCAAATAAGGGCGGCTCCAGTTCAACGATTGGCTGACAAGGTATAATATGTGAACTGATTCCTACTCTTATGAAAACTAGTAGTTTGGAGGTACAATGTTCAAAGCTCATTTATGCCTTTTGTCCTGCTAACCATCTCAATCATCTCCATGGGATCAGACTAGATATGTGTGAATATCATGGTCAACAGTAATTCATGGGTTCTGTAGAGCTTTTTACATGCCAAGAAATGTCAGAGTATGGTGATTGGTTACTTCATCTAATTGTTTTTACCCTTTGGTATGGTTAATATTTAAAATGGCTTATTTTAGTTGGAGCACTTCTTCCTCTCTTCAGGCACTCAGTGCATTCCATTATATGTTAAGTTTCTTATCAATGGAAATATTGGTTCTGTTGTTGTTTTTTGTACTACCTCTTCCATGTGTTGGTGCTTGTGAATTTATTTGATTGTCTGTACTGTATTCTAGACATCACTAATGGATCATGGCTGCTGTGGTGGTGTTTCCATGTGAATGGGTTTAATAGCAGTCTTAGAGGCTCTTTCTTTACCACATTATTATTGTGACCTGAATTAGTAAAAGTTTTAGTCTATGATTCAATGTCGATTTTATTGTTACACAGGTTGCAGGGAACTTTACATATGGAGTCATGGCACTTTCTGCTGCTACTTACATGTTCTGGAGTATTTTGGGCTCACAACTTGTACCTGCTGCTATCCAACATGGAGGTGCCTTGTCTTTGGCATTGCAACTTTCTTGCAGTGTTCTGGTACGATACAAGGAAGATATGTTATAGCACCCTTTGCTTTGGCTATTTTACTTTGAATGAGTAAAATTTCTAGTTCCTAAAACTAGGTGGCTAGTATATATATGAAGATATGCAAATCCTTCATTTTGAAAATGAGGTTTTGTTGAGCAAAAGTATGTTCTGATTTCAACTGCAGCTATTGCTTTTGAAACTAATTACTTGCATGATTCATTTCAGGATTCAAAATTGGAATTGTTTCTTATTTTATAAAAAATACAAGGGTGTGACTGATGAAACATGCTTTGAGTGTTGATATTTGAACCATCATGTGCATTAAGAATATTTAGTTTCATGGGTGTTACTTTGATGAACCACACATAAATGTGCAAAATGGACTTATGTTGGACTGCAGTGTCTGTTTTTCTGTAGAGAGAAAAAATGTCATCCCCTTGTTATCATTCTGGTGTCTAATTCTGTAGATTGACTATGCCGCTTCGAAAGCTAGTAATATTGATCTTCATTTGCAGGTAATTGCTTGCCCTTGTGCTCTTGGGCTTGCCACACCCACTGCTGTACTGGTATGAAACAAATGATATTAGAAATTTTTGGTTGAAATATACATCACGTCAATGTTTATTCAGGTCTCATTCTGCCAGGTTGGTACTTCATTAGGTGCAACAAGAGGACTTCTTTTTACGTGGTGGGGATGTTTTGGAGAAGTTCTCTGATGTTGATGCCATTGTGTTTGACAAGACTGGAACTTTAACAATTGGTAGACCTGTCGTAACTAAAGTAATAGCTTCCAGAGGCATGGGAGATGTGAATACAAAGTTGAGTGTCTTTTATGTATTCTGGATTTATATGTTGTACTTAATTGCACTAGGTTTGTATTCTGATATACCTACTTTGGACTTCGCATTTGATTGAACATCTTTCTGGACTACTTACCTGTGAATACGGTGCGACAGAATGCAGTTTACAATGTATTTCCATTGAAAATGTGCTATATCTCTCATGGATTTTTCTCTGTAAACCTAGTGTTAATAGATATCCAAGTGAAGATTATTTCTAAGACTTTCTTGTTGACAAACCATATTCCGTCATCAGGGATTTGGGGGCCAACCAGTGGACAGAGGCTGAAATTCTGAGTTTTGCTGCTGGAGTGGAATCAAATACAAACCACCCGCTTGGAAAAGCCATCATGGATGCTGCAGGGTCTGCCAATTGCATCGTTATGAAGGTAGTCAGCAGAAGTGCACAATAAATGTGAGCTTAGAATGACCTTAGTATGAACTACAAACTAAGTGGGTATTCTTCAACTTATAAAATACTGTTTCATGATAAATATTTTCTCCACCTGAGTTCAAATCATGTCTGCTGGACTGCAATCTTATAATCAATAATAAGATATTTCCTATACTTGCCCGGACTTCTTCCAAACTTTCTTGACACATTATTATGGAATGGGATGACCTATTTTGTATTTTTACCTTTTCATTCACACTGTTTATTCACTTGTTACAAATTTAGCTTTCTGGTTTTTGCACTTTACTTATGCGTGTTGTCATAGGCAAATGATGGATCCTTCATGGAAGAACCAGGATCTGGTGCTGTGGCTACCATTGGTGAGAAACAGGTTTCTGTCGGAACATTAGATTGGATTAGAAGGTACAAATGAACTTCTTATTCTACAGCTATGCCCTATGCTAAATTCACTAACAACATAAGACACTTTTAATCATCTCTTGTTCATGTTAAACCTTCTGTAAGTGCTATCTATTCTAAACTTTTCTCCACACACTAGCTGTCATGTGCAATTGTATGTTGTACCGATTGGAGTCTGTTCACTAGTATAATTGTAATGTTTCAGGCATGGGGTCGTTCACAATCCCTTCCCAGAAGCTGAGCACTTTGGCCAGTCTGTTGCATATGTAGCAGTGAATGGTGCTCTGGCTGGTCTTATTTGTTTTGAGGATAAGCTCAGGGAAGATTCTCGTCAAGTAATTGACACTCTATCTAAGCAAGGAATTAGTGTATATATGTTATCTGGGGACAAGGAAAGTGCTGCTATGAATGTGGCTTCTGTTGTTGGTATCCAGGCAGACAAGGTAACATCAATTGAATTTTGTTGTTGTGTTTTGTTCTTGTGAATGATAATTTTTACCAATTTGCTGTAGTAAAGTGGATTAATTCTCTGGTGTTTGGCATTAAAGTAGCCAGAATGAACAAGTTATGTGGTTGCTTGCTATCTCTTTGGCTGTTATGTGCACCAATTACATCATCTGTAGTAAATCTTGGAGATGCACCGCAGATTATGATTCTATGAGTTTTAGAACACTGCAGAAATTTTACTGAAGTTTTGAATTACCAGAAAAATATGAAGTCATTTGTCATCAAGTTGCCATGTCATGTACTTCCTTTCTTTTTATAATGTGCATGCACCCCAAGATTCAAACTCCTTAATCTTTGACTAAGAATTAGCCTAAGAATTGTAGGTTGTAGAAGATCCTAACATGATCGATTTTGACATATGTGGATTCCTTCTGTATATACACACTCATATAAGATACATATGTCTAGATATCGATGACACATCTAGAAAGCCATGTCCTTTGAAGCAGCTTATACATTTTTGGCAAATTTTCATATATGAAAGTACATTCTTATGATGTCAATTTCATGGTCAGAACAATTTAGTACAAGAGATATTAATGGTTAATCTGTAAGGAAAACAAACTTGCCAAAGGATAAATATGTGAAATCACTTAAATGTTATTCGCAGTCAACATCACCATCCACTTGAAAATGGTATGTTTGTGAAGTGCACATACCTCTGCTTCATATTTTAATAAAACAAGAGCACAGTTTGTAGATAATAGTTCATTGGTTTATGAAATCAAAATAGTTCGAAGCAGTTCATAAATAGATAAACAAAACATCTATCTGGTAATCAGATTGGAACTGACAGCATAAAAGGAAGCTCAGGAAAAATTGTTTTTGTATCTTCGTTTATATTGTTTTTGCTTGCATGACTTTTTATTGCCATTTCAGCATGGTTTATTTATCTGTGTATGTGGGAAAATGTCTTAGGTTCTTGCTGAAGTTAAACCACATGAGAAAAAAAGAAGTTCATATCTGAACTTCAGAAAGAGCACAGGTTAGTCGCCATGGTCGGTGACGGCATTAATGATGCTGCAGCACTAGCTTCAGCTGATGTTGGAGTTGCAATGGGTGGAGGTGTTGGGGCAGCCAGTGATGTATCTTCAGTTGTACTTTTGGGCAACAGGTTATCCCAGGTAATTTCTTTCACTACAGTTTGAAATTTTTCTGTAGCAACGGTAGCTGTTTAACTCCATGAATTCCCTTTTCCCTAGTCCCCTCCCTACCAGTATGATTCTTAAAAACCTGCCCCTTCGATGCAGCTCGTTGATGCTTTAGAGTTGAGTAAAGAGACCATGAAGACCGTGAAGCAGAATCTGTGTTGGGCCTTCCTGTATAACATTGTATGGTTCTATCTTATTTGTGATGGCTTCTTTTTTAATCTAACATATTGGATGTAAAATGATGGTTTCTTTTACTTGCTGAGCATTTTGGAATTATTATTTTAAATATTACGAAGAGCCCTAGAAAAGAGAGCCAATGGGTAATGTACAAATTCTGCAGTATTGATTGTGGTATTGGCTGTTAATTACGTCATCATCAAAATGCCTTTTAGACTTGATTTTTTTAACATGTATTTTTTTTATTATTATCAACTTTGAGTAGAAGTATACTGCCTATTCCGACCTCTGCTTGCTCGTTCTCATATAGTTTATTACTTTGCAGGTTGGACTTCCCATCGCTGCTGGAGCATTGCTTCCAGTTACAGGGACGATACTGACACCATCGATAGCTGGAGCTCTAATGGGTTTTAGTTCGGTTGGTGTGATGGCCAACTCGTTGCTTTTGAGGGTAAGGCTGAGTTCAAGGCAGAAGCAAGCGAGCGAGGCTGACACCAGGCGAGAGGCACAAAGAGCCATCCCTGATGGTCCATCAGGAACTACTGATGAGGTTGAGAAAAAATACTCATCGAAATGGAGGAGTACCTGAGTGATTCGAATCTTAGACCATGTTCATTCATTCATGATGTTTTGGACACGATTTGGTAACATGGGCCACTGAAGAGACCAGGCTGGGTGCCAATGCCACGGTCCACGGATTCCTCAGAAGTGCATGCATGGAGCAGAGGTTGTTAGTGTGTGATCTAGCTTCACTAGCTGTCTAGTTCCCTTGGCCAATGGCCATAGATGGTAGTTGAACAAATCAAAACAATGACACATACGAGCATAATGAACCTAGGATGATAAAGATCCATACGTCCTCATGTACTACTTCTACTTGCACCTAATTTGTAGGGACTATAAATAATAAAGTAAACGTAGACAGAATATTTATTCGTGCATTTGAAACAAATGTATCTATGTTCCTTCTCCATTAATTTGTCCTAGAAATTCTAAAAGTACAAAACTTCATTTGGATGGATGGAGGGATTACATTTTTTTTTTTATAAAGGAAAGAAAACATTACTGCTTCATAAGCACATCAGGCGCAAAGGTATTTGATGATGAGTTAGCCATAGCCATATGATAAGTTCGTGAGTAAAAACTGAAATCATACAAAGGCCACTAGTTGACCTTCTCACAAGGTAAAAATCAAGGCCGCTGTCTTCATCACCATAGTCTCTCACGTCGCACACAATAGAAAGCAAGAACCATGCGCAGTGTACCATGCTTACCACCACAATTAAATCAATTAATTGCAACACGATGCGGAGGAGAAGAGAAGCATCCCAGTTTCATCGCATTGACCAGGCAGGTCAGCCGCAAAAGCAACAACTGTCACCACCACACTATCAGGGTACGTCGACGAAGGGGCCGACGAGGTCCGAGGGGTCGGTGATCCCGGTGCTGACGCCGAACGAGTCCAGGTTGGACGCCGCGGGCCACACAAACGAGTCGTCGTATAGTAGCGCATTGTCGACGGAGGGGAAGTCGGAGAGCCCATGCCCGAGCGGTGCGACGTCCTCGGCACCGAGCTGCGCCCATAGTTGCTCGAGGGAGTTGGCGTCCTCCGCCTCGGGATGCAACAGGTCCTCCGCCTCGGGATGCAACAGGTCCACGAGAGAATCGGTTTCCTCTACCACCACGGGGGCCGCCGCCAACGAGGCAGCCGTGGTGTTCTCGCTGGCGTCGTCCGTGGCCTTCTTGTTGTACAGTGTGCCGCCCTTGGTCCAGAAGCGGCGGCAGCCATTGCAGAAGTGCTGCGGCTTGCCGCTGGGGTAGCCGTGGAACTTGGTGTCCTGGGACGCGACGGTGCATGCGCGACGGTGCCGTCGTGCCGGGCCCGTGGTGTAGACTGCAGGGAGGGAGCGCTGGGACGAGAGGGAGTAGGCCTGCTAATGGGGCGGGGTTGAACGGGTATTTTGGGGCGGGTTTTAATACGGGTACTATTAGATGGGTGGAAACGGGTTAGGGGCGGGTTGGGTTGACGACACAAACGGGTTGGGGCTCTATGGTCATAAATCGGGCACAAGTCATATATCATCTTCCGTCGTGACTTCGGGTTGGGGCGGGTTGGGGCATTGGCCCGACGGGGTGGGGGCGGGGCGGGTGGTAGTTAGGGTTTTTAAAATATGGGTTGGTGCAGGTTTGGGGCGGGTTTAAACCCGTTAGCGTGCCTAAGAGGGAGGGAGGGGCCTTGGGTGGAGGAGAAGTGAGAGTGCCCAAGCCGGGCGCTTCGGGCGTCCCTCCGCGTGGAAGTCGACATCCTCCGCCTCGAAGCCGCATCTCGAGCCGCGGCGGCGGTGTGCGGCAGGAGTCGGTCCGTGTTACGGAGGGGCCGGCAATGGCGACGCAACCCCGGGACCCGGCCGGCACCCACCCGCCTCCCAGCCAGTCCGGCGTACGGCGGGTGATGGGAGGGACGCTGAGGTCTCGGGCGCCGCGGACGGTGGTTAGGAGTTCAGTTGGGGGAGGCGATGACGAAAGTGGCGGGGGAGATTTACATTTTACCATTATTACGAGCAATCACTCTTCAAATACCACGCTTCCGGGTTGACGCTACGATTTTAGCATTTGAGGGAGAAAACGTATACAATTTTACCACAATTCTCGACGTGGCTCGCTTACTCAACCGGCCAGCGTGGAACAGTCGAAAATGACGGCCCTACCCCCTGCGCTCTCTACTTAGACCCCGAGTAGACCCCACCCGTCGGCATTTGTGGTAAAATTGTATAGCTTTTTTTTCCTCTCGGCTGCTATAAACGCAGCGTCATCCGTAAGGCCGGTAAAAACGTAAATCTCCCCTGAGTGGCGAGGGATGTGAAAGGACGAGGGAGAGTTGGCGTCGCACGCTTGTTAGCTTCAGTGGGGAACGGCGGCATCTGCTTGTTGTACTATTTCTCAGCGACGACACGGCCGGAGGAGAGAGAGCGGAGCGGCGGCATGCAGCGAGCTCTGCCGAAGAGAGAGAGAGAGGTGCGCGCTGCGCTGCACTGCATGGCTGCCTGCCGCCTGCCCTGCATTTTACGGCAGCAAGCGGTGCATGCGTTGGTTTGAACGCCCGCGTTTGGACAAAGGCATGCATGCAGCAGTGAAAAATGCATGTGCTTGCTAAACAGACGCTGGGCAGTGAAAACGCTGTTGGCTGCTGCTGTGTTGTCAATTGATGAAGCTGCAACAATGTCAGCAGCGGGTACTAGCCTTTCTGCACCCCGAGGCACCGATGCATGCGATGCGGCGGGTGGCAGGCCCGCCGAGGCCGTGCAGTGCCTGATTCGTGGAATCTTGCTCCGCGCGGCGCGCGGTCTCAGTTGGTCTTGCGGAGGCCAGGCCCGTAGATTAGGGCAGTCCCATCAAAGAAACCAGTAGTTTTTATAACATGCGATCCCACGCTAAAAAAGTCTTCTTTTTCAACCTATAGTTTTTATAACATTATTTATACAAAAAGTTAATTAAATGCGACACCAAAAATAGATGGATCAATTGTGCTAACTATTTTTATAGCCCACATGTGTTCCATCACTTTGCTGAACCAAATAACACTGCATTAACGGGAATATATAAATATAGTTAAAACAACCAGCGAGTACAAATTCAGTTAACTAATTGGAAGAAGAAATCAACGTAACCAAAACACTGCATTATTTGTTTCCCCGTTTTACAGTTGCCGCAAAATTTGTACGTATTTTTGGAAGAGCACACACGCAACAGCGCCGGCCGGAGCCCCCACCTTGATCTCTCGGAACGGGATGAGCAGGCTCTGCTCGAGCTTCGAGTCAGAGGCCGAGCAGCTTCGAGGCCCGCCAGAAGTTGCGGCTGGTGGCAGTGCTCGAGTTTGGAGAACCGGAGGCGGAGCGCGCGCTAGCGGGAAGAGAGCGCGGGAGCGGGCCGCCGGCGGCAGCTGCGCACCAGATCCGGTTGAATGCGGATGGAAACGACTGGAGTCTCCCCAGTGGCGTTTTGCTCGTGTCGTGAAGCCTCGTTGCGAGCGTAGAAATCGTTTCGTGGTGAAGAAACGACGTCTATGTTTTACCCTCTCTTCTTCATTAATTTATTGCCACCTCAGCTAAATGATGAGTTGTCAAGCTATTTAACGACATATAACTATCATTATTACACCATTGGGACTGCCCTTACTACGCCCTCCGTCCCAAAATAAACGGCATTTTCGCTTCCCCGGTAAAACATCCGCCGGCAATTATATATTAAAATAGGATTAATATTTATATTACATAATTAGTATCATTGGAAAGATCTTTTGATCTAGTTTTTTAACAAATTTATTTGGAGATTTAAATCTTCTACGTATTTTCTACAAATCGAGTCAAACTTATGGCATCGAAAACCTAAAACGTCGTTTATTTTGGGACGGAGGGAGTAGGTGCAAAATGTGCACCTGTTCTGGGCCTCCAAATTGTTGGGTCCTCCAAAAATTTTATACTAAGTAGCAAAGCAGTAGCTCATGCATCATCCTAATTCCTATGGGCATGGCAGTGCGTAGGCCACCCGAAAGTGACAACGGCCCACTCCTTGCCCTTGGCTTCCCCATCATATAATTACTAATTACTAATTAGTAATAATAGAGTTAAATTATTCTAGTGTTATATTATTTTCTTTTATAAAATTTAGGGCCTCCAAACGTGTTTCGTTCTGTGCCTCCCAGATCGCAGGTACGGCCCTGCGGAGGCGAGCCATGGATTTTGATCCAGCTGCATGCTCTGTGGAGCAACGGGATTTCGTGAAGTGTGGTGTGGAGGAGGAGCCATGGACCATGGAAGGGAAGGCGGGAAGAGTAGAGGCCTAGCTAGAGGAAGAGGAGGCACGGGTCTTGGCTAGGAGGCGAGCCAGGAAGACGAAGGCGTGGAGAAGCGGACCGTGGCCAGACTGCCGCATGCTTTTTTTCGCCCTTTATTTTTTTTTTGACAAGAACCCTTTTTTTTTTTTTTGGACAAGAACCCTTTGTTTGTTGACATAGAAAAAAAATAGAGTTCCATTTCATGCCACAAAAAGCAAGCTAAAAAAATTAAGGTCGTCGTCTTCATCACGATCGTCTCTCACGTCACACCTAGTAGAAAACTAGTATCATCGTCACTTATACCTCCAACAAAAGCAAGAACCATGCATCATGTACCTTAATTACCACCACCATTAAATTAATTAACTGCAACAAGATGAGGAGAAGAGAAGCATCTCAGTTTCATCGCATTGATCACCGCAAAACCCACACATGTGGCCACCACACTATCAGGCGTCGAAGGGGCCGACGAGATCCGAGGGGTCGGTGATGCCGGTGCTGACGCCGAACGAGTCCAGGTCGAACGCCGCGGGCCACACAAACGAGTCGTCGTAAAGTAGCGCATTGTCGGCGGAGGGATAGTCGGAGAGCCCATGCCCCAGCGGTGCGACGTCCTCGACACCGAGCTGCGGCCATAGTTGCTCGAGAGAGTTGGCGTCCTCAACCTCGGGCTGCAGGAACAGGTGAGCAAGGGAGTCGACGTCCTCCGCCTCGGGATGCAACAACGGGTCCACGAGAGAATCAGTTTCCTCTGCCACCGGAGCCATGGGGGCCACCGCCAACGAGGCGGCCGTGGTGTTCTCGCCATCCGTGGCCTTCTTGTTGCACAGCCTCTTGCCTCCCTTGGTCCAGTAACGTTTGCAGCCCTTGCAGATGTGGACCGGCTTGGAGTTGCGGGCGAAGTTGAAGAACTTGGTGTCGTGAGACGCGCACCGCGGGCACGGGTCCCCTCCCTCGATGACGTGCTTCTGAACCTTCTTGTTGCACAGCCTGTTGCCGCCCTTGGTCCAGTAACGTCGGCAGCCCTTGCAGAAGTGGACCGGCTTGGAGTTGCGTTCGGAGTAGGAGAACTTGGTGTCGTGAGACGCGCACCGCGGGCACGGGTCCCCTCCCTTGATGACGAGCTTCCGAAGCAGCGTGACGCGGCGACAGCCATTGCAGACGTGCAGCGGCTTGCCCAGCTTGTTGTAGCAGTAGAACTTGGTGTCCTGGGACTCGCACCGCGGGCACGAGTACCCTCCCTCGATGACGTTCTTCCGCGTGCCGCCCTTGCCACCCTTGCGTAGTGTGCCGCCCTTGATCCAGTAGCGTTGGCAGCTCTTGCACAAGTAGAGCGGCTTGGAGGTGTTGCCGCGGTCCTACTTTGTGAACTTGGTGTCCCGCGACGCGCACCGTGGACACGGGTCCCCTCCCTCGACGCTAGTTTTCTTGGTAATCAAAGCTAGCATCTCTTCCGTCAGATGAGGCGGAACATTGTCACACTTTGAGACGTGGTGGCGGCCACCGAGGCGGGCAAGATGGTACTTCAGTCTTGTAACTCCACCGATAATCTTCTTACAGTAGGTGCACGCTAGTTGTTTCTTCGTCGGGTCCGGGCGATAACAATGACTATATGCAGGGTCAACACTTGATGGGGCACCTACGCAACCAAATTAATAAGATAGAAAAAATGTCAGGCTTACTGCACCAATTTAGAACTAAGTGATCTAAACTCAAGCAAGCTTAATGCAGTAGCAAAAAAAAATCCTAAGCAAATTAGTTATTCAATTGACCATGAGAAAGAGATGCATGCTAACCAGCGTTGACATCCAGCGGCACAATCGGTAGTATGTAAAGAGCAGGGGAAATGAAAGAAGAGTTTGAAGAATCTTGCCTTGTGGCTGGGGCTGGGACATGGCCGTCGAGGCAACAGCGGCCGCTTGCAATCTTGGGCGCCCTTTGCAGTCGCTGCAACAGCCGCAGCTCGCCGCCGCCGACTTCCCCCAGCAGCAAAAGCGGAAGGAGGCAAGCAAGGAGAGGCCGGGCGTTTATTGGCGCAGGAGCGAGACGAGAGAGCGTGTGGTGGCGGCCCCGAATTAAAAGGCAGGGCGAGGGCGAGGGTGGAGTAGAACGGGGACGGGGCCAGACCGGAGGCATCCGGCTCATGGAAAGCCGCGTTTGTGCTGCACAGACCAAGCTGGATCACAGGCATGCACCGCAACCAGAGCCTTGTCTGTGTCCTGCTGGCTTGTGTCGACAGCCTAGCACCGCCGGTCTCGGGTCACGCGGCGAGGTGCAGCAGACGAGGCAGACGGGCGCCGATGCTCATCACTGCCAAAAAGCAGTGTCCGGATCCCATTGCGCGTGCCGGTGTTTTCCACAACACGATTCCTTCATGCATCGGCTGCGCACTGCATGTCTGACGTTGGGTGGCTTCCTGGGAATCGATGGCTTGTGAGAATCGATGGCTTGGCAGTGCTCGACCCCATCGACGAACTGCCCTCCCTCGGGGTCGGGTCGAGACGGGTGCTGCCTCTCTTTTCTTCCCGCTGCGCACTGCATGTCTGCACGATCCACAGGCTGCAGCGATGGCTGCCAACGGACACGACCTCAACCAAACCACAGAGGAAGGGGCCGCCTGCCAATGCAGCAGCAGCAAGCGGTTTGAAAACAAGAGGCGCGCGCGGAGGTGGAACCCTGCGGCGTGCACATGCATGTACACAGCAGTACTCAATTCGCAAGTGAACACACATTACCAATAATAAAATAAGTTGGTTACGTCTCCGTGCTCAAGTACTCTTACTTACTAACTTGGTGTGGATTTTAGTATTTTTCTAGTTTTGTTATATATACGACTTCAAGGATAGGTCGATTTGGTCAACAAATGAGGCGCTGTGGTGACTTGGTAATTTTTCACAACTGTCTGCTCTCAGTCATTCGAGAAGGTCATTAAGTAGGTTATGCATGCACGTGTTAATTATTGTGAGTATGTGTGCATGTAGTGGGGGTGTGTTGTACTATGTAATTTTTAAAAATAAAATAAAATAATTGTTGTTAAGTTAATAATGACATATATGTTCATAACAATTAAATTAATTAATTAATTGCAACAAGATGAGGAGAAGAGAAGCATCCCAGTTTCATCGCATTGACCAAGCAGGTCAGCCACAAAAAGCAACACCTGTCACCCACCACACTATTAGGGTACGTCGACGAAGGGGCCGACGAGGTCCGAGGGGCCGATCCCAGTGCTGACGCAACGAGTCCAGGTCGAACACCGCGGGCCACACAAACGAAGTCGTCGTAAGTAGCGCATTGTCGGCGGAGGGAAGTCGGAGAGCCCATGCCCGAGCGGTGCGACGTCCTCGCACCGAAGCCGCCCCCATAGTTGCTCGAGGAGTTGGCGCCCTCCGCCCTCGGGATGCAACAGGTCCTCCGCCTTCGGATGCAACTGTCCACGAGAAATCGGTTTCCTCTACCACCAGCGCCGCGGGGCCGCCGCCAACGAGGCAGCCGCGGTGTTCGCCGGGCGCCGTCCGCGGCCTTCTTGTTGTACAAGGTGCCGCCCCTTGGTCCGTGGTACGCGCAGCCATTGCAGAAAGTCTTGCGGCTTGCCGCCCGGGTAGCCGTGGAACTTGGTGTCCTGGGACGCGCACCGCGGGCACGGGTCCCCTCTCGACGAGGTGCTTACGCTTTGCGACGCCCTTGGTCCAGCAGCTGCAGAAGCTGCCTCTGCGTAAGTAGACCGGCTTGGAGGTGTTGCCGCGGTCGCATTTTGTGAGCTTGGCGTCGTGAGACGCGCACCGCGGACACGGGTCCCCTCCCCGACGCTGTCCTTGGCCACCTTGACACCAGTTTTCTTGGTAATCAAAGCTAGCATCTCTTCCGTCACATGAGGCGGAACATTGTCACACTTTGAGACGTGGTGGCCGTCGAGACGGGCAAGATGGTACTTCATTCTTGTAGCGCTGCTGATAATCTTTTTACAGTAGCTGCACACCAGTTGTTGCTTCGTCGGGTCTGGATTAATATAGCCAGTCTTTACTTTTACGTTGCGGTCTTCGGTTTGTCCTTTCAGGTGGCTCGCCCAGAGCTACTCCAACATTGGTGCCCACCGTGGTTGTGCAGGTAATCCATGGCTCAGAAGGAAGAGAGGGCGCCTTTTAGGTCGCGGAGGAAAGTATTGCGTTTGATGCTGATGTTTTATGCTGTTTTGATAGTCTGTTTTCATTTACTCTTCAACATCTCTTCAACGTAATCATAGTATGTGCATTCAGCCAACACTACCTGACCATGTGTCCATGGCTGTCTGATGCATTTCGAAAATTCATGCCCTGGGTGTTTTGCATGTCTCTTTTCTATATGGCTCTTCATCTAGCTAAATGTGCACGCGATACTTTCCAGCCCCAAGGGAAGCAAGTTTTCTACTTGCAAGGAGGTTTCTGCGTACCTCATGTCACTTCTGGGGTATCCAGAGCTCAAACCAGCCACTGATCAGTATGAAAGCACAGGACAACATTACTTGAGTGCTAACTTTGGTGATGATAGTGTAAGCGTACGGAACTAAATTTTGATTACTTAAATTCACCTGTTTTAATTAATAAAGTATGTAAGGCCAGTCTCAATGGTGAGTTTCATTTCGTTGTTTCCAAGACTATCATGTCATATAAAATGAAATGAAACTTGGATGAAACCCCTACTCTCAATGAAGAGTTTCATCTTGTGGTTTCATAGGCATTTAATTTCATGACTCGTAGATAGTTGATATTCATTGCCAAGAGAGTTTCACCAAGATGAAACTTTTCTCTTCTCTCCTCCTTAGAGTTTAATGCAAAAAAAGTGGGCTTTTTGCTGATGCTGCGCCCTATTTAATGTGCATGAAAATGCCTATGAAACCCCCATTGAGACCGCCTAACAGGTTTCAGTGTTTTCAAGATCAAATAGGTTCAATTATGGACAAGACAAATGTACATTCAGTTCCTTCTCTTGCCTTCTCCAGCTATTCCAGTGGCCCAAACAATATGGATGAAAGGAACACAGACAGAGTAAATACTTATGAATGCCAGAAATGCAATCTGACCTTTGGTGACCGGACTTCATATATACAGCACCATTTGTCATATCATGAAATGAAGTGCTAAGACTGTCTCCAACGGCGGACTCAAAAACACAAAGTAGGTAGCCAACAGTGCTTTTAGGTGAGAAAAACACCCTCCAACAAATAAGAGCCATTCCACCAACGCAAATGCATCAAGGAGAGAGGGAAGCCAAATATGCGCGCTTCTCTCCCCTCGATGGAAATCCCGGCGCCGACGCATGGTGGCCCGCTGCATAAGGCGAGGCGGGGCTGCCGTGGGCGCCGCTCGAGCAGGGGCGGGAGCCAGGCGACGGTGTGGCACGGGACAGTGGCTGGCCGTGAGCCGGAGCAGGGCGGGTTTCGCTTGCCGCCGGCAGGGCACGGACAGGGCGCGGCCGTGAGCGGACGACGACGACGGGCCCCCGCCGGCGGGGCGCGACGACGGCGCTTCGCTCGCGGACGACGACGACGCGGGCCCGCCGGCGTACGTGACGGCGCGGACGACGACGATGAGGTCCCGCCTCCTGCGGCGCGGACGACGACGACGCAGGCCCGCCGGGTGCGAAAGCGACAACAAATGGTAGGCGAGGAAGAAGAGGACAACCATATCCCGACGACTCCTCCCGCGACGAGGTTGGCTGGATCTCACCGACGGTGAGGAGGCGCAGCCGTGGTGGCCCCCGGTCCCCGCTGGTACGCTGCCGGCCCGAAGGCCGCCGCCATCGGTGACGGCGGAACGAGCGTGGATCCGTGGGGAGGTGGAGGTGGAGGCCGCCGCGGATCTTCGCTTCAAGGGCGGAGCTTGGCGGGGGCGGTCCGCGACGACGGCGAGAGGGAGAGAAGAGGAGGTCAGGGTGGCCGCGCGCTACGGAGTCGGGGCTCGCTGCGGCCAGAGAGGAGGAAGAAGATGTGTCCACTTTGTTGCATCCGCTGTTGGAGAGGGAGGTTATGGGCCTCGCACCCTTTGCTGTGCCCGACCCAGATAGGTGAATGCATCATCAATTTTAGGGTCGATTGTTGGAGACAGTCTAAGAGGCGGAGGACTGGCAAGTTTGGTGAGCCAGGAGTAGGGAAAGATGGCAAGTTTGAATGCCCTATTTGTCGTTAAGACCTTTGAAGAGGAATCACGGTACTATGGCCGTGTTGGAAGTGTACTATGGCCATGTTGGAAGTCATGCAAGGTACGAAGGGTTGACTCCTGAAGCATGTCTGGATAAGGCTACTTCCAGAAGGGCAACCAATGATTCCTCGCCTGAAATGTCATTTAGCCTCGAGGAGTTGACATCACATGGACAGAACAACAAGGTTTCTTATGGTGAAGCTGGCTTTCAGCACCACAATCATTCAAATGGACATGGTGAGCTTTTTAGTACAAATTACTCATATGCTCCAAGTGCATGTAGATATACACATTTTACAGGCCATGCTGATGTGACAATTCCAGAAAATTAATGGCTTTGCGGGAGTGGCTATGTTTAGTGATCAGCCGGGAAGTAACCATATTGTCAGACCTGCCTTTGGAACAGCCAGTCATTATCAGGACCAGATTATTGATCATGGCAAGGCTGCTCCGAGGCATGCTAACAATAATACTGTGAAAGCAACAAAGCAAGAGATGTCAACCTCAATTCATGTGTTAATACAATATATTTCCCTATTGCTAATGCAAATAATGAAACATCAGCTGCCCTTAATGAAGCTAATCGGTCATCTTCTACTGCAAAATGTTTGTGGCAGTTTTAATAACAACGATGGTGCATCTAGTGCGTCTTCCTGTTGCAGAGCGACCAATAAAATATGTAGTTTATTTGGCACAGCAAGCAAAACCCAAGCTGTTGGCTCCAGATGCATTGGTGTTAGCTGAGCGTTATGGTGAAAATTATTGTGCTCTTAAGGCTAACCCTTTTGCCAGCAAGAACAATACTGCAGTGTATCAGTCTAATTCGGGCACACAACCTGTCTATGCTAATGGCAACTACGGCAGATTGTTTTGCTCCTGGTTCAATGCAGACAGAAAACAGTGATAATTCCAGTGCCAAGGAACAGATTGATAACACGAAGAACAGGACAGATAAAGGCAGGGGGGTCTGTCACTGAAGCTTATAATAATGGTGTCTTCAGTGATGGTGTTACTGAGAAGAGTTTTGCACAGTTCAAACATGGGCCAATCATGAGACCCATCTGGAATTTCATGATTTGATTCAGAACCTTTTGAACAAAAAAAAAAAAATTACCGCATCAAGCTGGTCAGTGTCAGCAACATCAGCATCAGCATCCATACAATATCAGCATCGTCGCATCATCAGCTGCACCATCGCCATATCAACACCAATGACAAAGACTAACAGCAAGACATCATCCACCATAGTCGGTCCCGTGCAATACCATTCTATCAGTAAACAGCAAGCCATCTCACGAACAGATAACTAGAAAATGCACAAATGTTTTAACAAATTAATATGATGGTGTCAAGAAACTGATGCATATAAAGTAGATGATGCAGTACAGGGGTATAAAAACACAATAGAGGTCGAAATACAAACCAACAGCATATTTTTGACAACTGAAAAACACAATTCTAGAATCCATTAAAAGAACTAGCAACCTTGGATAGCAGTTGATTGCTACTTCCATTGTGCTCAGTCAACCTTCTCAAGGTTCTGCAACCCCATGGGAATACTGTTCTTTGGCATCACCAGATCAACTAGCTTCATTCCTGACGTGAATTTGCTTTCAAAAGTAAGGTATATGAATAAATGCATGGGCAAAAAGCTACATAGCCAGCAGCTAAATACCAATCTAACCTTGCCATCACTGCCTGGGCTGTGGGAGCTTCCACGCTTTGGTGATGGAGAAACACTACGCGACAGAGGTGAATCTTTTCCATTGGTATGCTTCTCAGGAGTGGGGCTCCTCCGTGGCGGTGGGCTCTTGTGAGGGCTAGCACTACGCCGGGCAGGTGAAGCACTGTTGAAAGAAATCAAATTAGAATTTGGGAACATGTAAAGAATAACCAAATGCTGAAACTGCAAATTGGTATTGAGGCACCTATGGTATGAGCGGCTTCTGGTCCTACTCTTGCTCCTGCTCCTGCTCCTGCTCTTGCTTCTACTCTTACTCCTGCTCTTGCTTCTACTCTTACTCCTGCTCTTGCGCTTGCCATCATCTCTTTCTCTACGACGACTTTTGTGGTCAGGGCTTGAACTCAGACTTCGGCTTCTACTTCTGCTCCGACGACGATAGTCCCTGTCTCTATCACGGCCATGCCTTTCTCTGCTCCTGCTCCTGCTGCGACTTCGCCTTCTATGATCTCTGTCTCTGTGCCTAGTTAAAACAACACATGCACCATAAGTTACCTAGACTGCTGATCTAGTAAATCATAATGAAGGCAGTTAAGGATATGCTAAATTGGTATATTAGAAATAATGCTTCTCTGCAACAAAAGCATAGGCAGTATTCACGTCAACACTTAGTTTCAGAGAAAGAAGTGAATGACTACAGCAAAGGCTTGGAGGGATGGATAGGTACCCAAGCAAAAGGGGGAAAAAAATACCACAAAACACAATTTAAAGTAGCTCTGGAGATAAGGAGATAGGAACTAAAGTCTTCACCTTGGCCTTGGACTACGGCTTCTTGACCTGTCTCATGACTTCTCACCTTCTTTGACCCTTCCTTTTTTGGCTACAGAAACAAAACAAAAAAAAATAAAGCAGGGACGAACTATGAACTGAATGAAATAAGTAGAGGATAAGATAAATGGATGCATACACTCTCTTGCACAGGGCTTCAGGAGATAAATAAATTCAAAGGAGAAAAAGAACTACATTCTGTTACAGAGCCTAGCACATGAGATTGAATACAAGTGCTGCCTTTGAAATGTATACGTTTAACTCAACAAACTGTTTTACACAAGCTACCTCAAGAATGCATATGGCAGACAATTAACCTATTTTATGTAACAGTATCCAAAAAATATACCCAGAACGATAAGGATTTTGCTGATTTTGTTTCTGGACTGGAGACTCATTTTAGTAGTTTTGAACTGAGAAATCACGAAGAAACAAACTCCCAAATGTCCATTCATCACATTATCAAGACTGATAAATGAAATAAGGAATTACTAGTACATTGGTATGTTCATGTCAGAAGATTAAACTAAAACATGTTTAGGTAACAAGAGATAGATAATCGGTCATCAACCATCAACAAGATCACACACAAAAATAAAAATCAAGACACATCAACCTAATCAGATTCCTTTGTTGTTAGCATACAATTATTGTCACAGCAAATGAAGAGCTGTGTACAACAAATGAGATAGGCAACATGGTTCGTATTGTTATGTCAACTGCATAAAAACCACAAGTAACAGGATACAGGTGTGCCTACTCACATTGGCTCAGCATTGGGGCCGTACTTTGCAAACTGCACCATGATGTTCCTCCCATCCACGTTACGGCCTGCACAAAAATAATCGAAGTTGAGGTACAGCCATCAACAGAAGCCCAAAATCACCACAGGTTAATAATAATAATAAAAAACCCACCATCGAGCCGATCTATAGCCTTCTGCGCCTCGTCGGCGTACTTGTACCGCACGAACGCGAAACCCCTCGAGTCCCCGGTCCTGCGCAAACAAAAACCTGAGGAAACAGCCACGGAACCAGCGCCCCTCAGATTCAAACCCCAAGACGCGTCACTCACCTCCGGTCCCTCGGGATGAAGACGTCGACGACCTTGCCGTAGCGCTCGAAGAGCGGGAAGAGGTCGTCGGCCGTGGTGCCTGCGAAGCGGGTGAAGACGAATACGAGAAGGAAGAGATTAGAGAGGGGGCGGCGGCGCTGGACTGGAGGGGCTAGGGTTAGGTGTCTCGCTCACGGAAGCTGATGTTGAGGACGAGGAGCGAGAAGGTGTCGCGGATGTCCGGCGGGCCCGACCTCCCGAAGTGCGACATCGCTCCTGCGGCGCCGCCTCCGACGACGGCGAGGCGCCTAGGGTTTATCGGTCCACCGCGGGGAGGGAGCAACAAGTGGGGAAGGGAGTAGGTGGGCTCAGCTCAGCGGAGAGCTTATCCGCTAGCAGCCGTGAGCTGCAGCCAGTCGCGCGGGAAGGACGCCGTTGCACCTTGGGCCTGCTGCCTTTTGAGGCCTGCCTGGCCCATATTTTTATAAGTCCTGGCCCATCTGGGGAGCCGTGAAGAGGAAATGGCCTGCCGTGCAGAACGCTTTTTTTTTTTTTTTTTTACAGTATGCAAATTTTTGCCGCGCAAGGAACACAGATTTTTTTTAAAAAAAAAACTTATACCTCATCCTGTTTTTACCAGGGATACACATATACAAAACTTACAATAAAATGGTTCATTGACATCCTTTGATTCCTATAGTAAGTCAACACACACTAGAGCATGTTGACTACAATGTACATGTAGTAAGACAATGAGATCTCGAAACCATTAAAACAAAATCGATTAGCTAGGGAGTTATCCCAAATAACATAAGTGCAATCTTTCACCACAACTAAAATAACATGGCATAATTGTCGTAGATGGTGAAGTAAACACACAAAAAGATGATCATTTGCTCCATCTAATTATTACATCCGATGCCATCACCATAAGGGGCCAAATAAAGTACCTGACAAAGTGGGAACCATGATATTTGCCATAAGTTTTTGTTGATCTACTCCATCTCACTTCTTAGGTACACCATCTACATGTATTTTTGGGAGATCTCTTTTACATTATATGGAACTAACAAGCATCACACATCTACTTTGAAGAATGGGAGGAAAAGATGGGGGCAAGGGAGATTTTGTAAAGTAGAGATCAAGCGCTACTGTTCATTTGTCGCTCAAGCTATTTGCTCATGACTCCATGGCAAATGGGACCGAAAGGGCGGTAGTCTATAGAGATGCGAGAGTGAAGCGGCTTTGGGAGGGAGCAAAAGGGGCTAGAAAGGCTTTTTATTTCCTTTGATTTTGAGATATTCTTTTCTTGTACGGAGACCCTTTTCCTCTAGAATGGAAATGAGTGTTCCCATGTTCTAGATGGCTGCCTAATTAAGCAATTCATTTCAGATGGTAGTCAATGTAGTAGGGTAGCAGTAGCACACACAACACCTAAAGACGTTCCATATGCTCTATATGGATTAGGCCCTCTTTAGGACTCCCTCAATGGACTAGCAACGTACACGGCTGACGTCACATCTCATTTGACGTGATGCAACATAAAAAATGAGTAGTTACCGACTCTCTCGTCTCTAGTCTCACAAATTCCCAAATAATTTACAATCTCTGCTCTCCTAGATAATTAAAATTCACGGTGCTCGCTCGTCATTATATCTAGCTTTCTATGTTTATTTATCTTTAATCTTTTAGATGCCGTGTGCTACAATACAGAAACCATGGACCACCATCCATCTTGGCCATGACCGGCCGGCTTTCCTCCACCACTGTGTGCATGCAAAGGAGGAACGGGGAACTCTACAAAATCCCATGATCCAAGCATACCTTCAACTCATGCAAACCCACGCATACATAACGACCATGTACACAAAGTCAGCAAGTACGTACGTAGTGCAAATTGAGCCCCCACCGGCCAGGTCCTCCACTGCACTACTGCATGCGATCACTGTCAGTCTCAGCTCGACCATCTCTTTCTTCACAGCGCTTGCGACGTGATTAGCTTTCTAAAACGTCCCTAGCCAGCAAGCAGCAACCGCAACCAACTCCACCTTTATTTCCGTTGCACTTGCACACGGCCGGGCTGCTTTCTCCTCCTTCACTTCCGCAGTGGCGTAGCTAGGATTTTACGCTAGGGTGGTCCAACTTATATATATTATGTTTTTAATATTACAATTGGAGTGTGTTAATTTATCATAACAAGTACCTAAGATCTCTGCCTCATAAAATACCTTAAAATCTCCTTATTGTACCTAAAATTTGTCTCTAAATAAAATTAGATATCTTAGAATTAATATTAGAAAGGTATTTTGTTGAATTCTAGGGTGGTCCGTGGCCCACGGTCGTCTCGTCGTCGAGGCCAAATAAGGACCGGCAGTGTGAAACTGCCAAGTTTCTTCATCAGTCAGTCAGTAATATAAAGAGGCCGGCCGGCCGGCAGCAGGTTCGGTCGATCCATCTTGTAGCGTCAGTGATATGATGTGAGGGGCACTCATTTCGCAGACTCTACCATAGAGTCTAAGCACATTTATTATCTTCATATTTATTGTAATTTATTGATGTAGCGTGATGAGACAAGTATATCTATGGAAGAGAGATGAGAAAAAAAATAAGACTCAAGTCTTATTTAGACTCCAAAGCCACGATATTCGAGATAATAAATAGTCTTAGGCTCTACGATAAAAGTCCGCATTGTGAGTGCTGCGAGTGAATCAACTCTCGTACCTGCTGCTCGCCAGGAAAAACGGGCAAGCTAGGGCCGATAACAATACATGCATACAGCGGATTTAATAATAATTGATTATTTTTGCACAGTTCGTTCTTTTCCAATTTATTAAAACCTCTTCTTTTCTTTCTTTCTTTCTTTTTTTTTTTTACATGGCACGCATTGACACTGTTGTGTGAAGAGCTAGAGCGAGTCTCAGTGTTAGGGGAGGTTTGGTCGCCAACAAAAGCCCAAGACAGCAGACTACTCGACCTCTACACACTTTCCAACTGTTCTGGTCAATATCATGCTAATTATTAAAGCTCAGCAAAATAAAGCTGTGAGCCATGGATTTCTTGCATGCATACATTCAGATAATATGCAGGGCATTTGCATAAATTTGGAAGATGCAGCGAAAGATCGTTTTTTTTTTCATATATATATCATCAGTATTACAATATATAAATAAACACTGCAGTATGTATATTATGTATTATATTCTTATGAACGACAACGACTCACTCGCACACTTGACACTCCTCTCTGAGCCAGCATATATATTCAGTATAGTGTGTATTTATATATTCTAGTTATTCTGATGCTTGAATGTGCATGCCATGCTATCAGATAGGATCATGTGGAGCACACATAGTCATCTACATGCTGGGAAGGCATGCAAGTATACTGTATATTAATTGTATTGTATACATATGTATATGTGTGTATTATGCAAATTAAGCTTACAAAATTCAGAGGGAGATATATACGTATATATAAGATCGATCAGCGTAGTATATGTATGGTATACAAAGGTAATTCAGGTGAAATGGTATATGATGTGCAGTGATGGATGTCATAGGAAATCAGTGATGAAGGGGTCGTCGGGGAAGAACAATTCCGGCCAGCAAGGGAGGGGGCTGCTGGCGGAGCCGCCACCGAAGCTGGACGACGCGGTGGCGCTGCGCATGCTGCCGTCCACCTGCATCAGGCTGGCCGCGTCGGAGAGGTCGGTCAGGGGCGGCAGCGATGATGAGTTGCCACCGTGGAACGCGAACACGTCAACCTCATCAGAACGGCTGAGGCCATAGCTGCTGAGGCCTGGCTGCTGTTGCTGGTTATTAGCTTCATCTTCTTCACTGCTGAGGGGCGTCTCGGTCGGGAACGTGCACGGTAATAGCTGGCCGCTGGCGTTGTCCACGGAGGATGGAGCAGTAGTAGTGGTACAACTGTCGAGCGCCGCCGTCAGTTGTGGCGAGCAGATGGCGCCGAGACCGAGAGCCGCCGCCGCCTCCTCGGTGTCGGACGACGGAGCGGAGGAGGCGGCTGCGATGGTGGTGGCCGCGGACTGGAGGAGGGACTGCAGGTACTGGAGCTTGGCGGCCTGCTGGACGATGGCGCCGGCGCCGGATTGGTCTGTGGCGGCTGTACCGCCGCCAAGCTGTTCGCGGAGGGCGGCGAGCGCGATGAGCTGCGGGAGCGCGGCGAAGAAGTCGGTGCGCGGGCGGTGCGTCATGGGGTCGAAGCCCATCTGGATGAGGCGCTTCTTGAGGTGCGTGTTCCAGAAGTTCTTGATCTCGTTGTCGGTACGGCCGGGGAGGTTCGTGGCGATGGCGGACCACTTGTTGCCCAGGACGGAGTGCAGGTGGAGGATGGTCTGCTCCTCCTCCTTGGAGAGAACTTGCCACGCTTGATGTCCGGCCGCAGGTAGTTGGTCCAACGCAGCCGGCAGCTCTTGCCGCACCTGTTCAGACCTGCATCGATCGTCCCATGCCATCGATCAGCAGGACATCGTTTGATGATCGAGCTCCATCCCTAGCTAGCTAGCTCTACGATCATCTGATGGATATACAAGCTAGACGACGAAGCAAGGGAATGAATGGATTGGTGTGTACCGGCCAGCCTCGGCAGGGTCCTCCAGCTGCCATGTCCGTTCTTCTGGATGTAGTGCAGCAGCTTCTCATCTTCTTCCTGAGTCCAGGGCCCCTTCTTGAGACCATTCTCGTCGCAGCAAGGAGACCTCCCCATGGCGATGCAAGTAACTGCACGCCGGAGTCCGTCCACACAGGCTCAAGGCACGCTAGACACCACCAGCGCAACCGAGAATGGCGAATGGTGGCTACGGGGCAGACAGCTGCTTATATACTGGCTAGTGGCTGCTGGCTGTGGCTGCTGGTGCCTGCAGCGACCTATCTAGCTGTGTGTGGCCTGCGTGTCTCAGGTCGTCATGGGTTTGCCTTCGACCACCATGCTGCGTGCTGATGTGTGTCCTGTGACCGTCGTTTGTGTATGTGCACAAGAGACAGGTAGAGACGAGACTTGCTTGTCAGTCTACACACGCAAGAGGATAATAGTGTATCAGGTAGTAGAGTGTAGCATGGTTCTTGTCGTGCTGAAAGAAACTGATCAGTCACAGGGGCTATACAAAATATGATTAATACCTAGCAGCCACTTGTTCATGTTGACTTGATCCGAAAAACACAGACAGTTATGATCAAGTACCGGCACAGAAGAGTACTAACTGATACTTGTATATATATACTCCGTAGTTGTTATGTCCATATATCTATATACGGCACACAAAATTTTCACTTGTTCCAACAATGAAACAAGTAAGCCTAGGTTCATTTCATTTTGGCACCTGCCTCTCTGCAACAACAAATTAAATTGCTTGTTTGTCTCAAAAAGTACGTTTTTTTTCATGGGCGACCATATATAGGTCAGATGGCTTAATAAATCATGGTTTTCTCGGGCAACAAATCTGAATAGCTGATCTTGTTATCCAGTGGCCTTTTTGTATTTTTTTTTTCAAAAACAATGTATACATAAACGCTCGTACTCACCATTATGAACACATTGTCACTTTGAGATCTTCGAGAGATTAGACCGAAATATCTCTAGATTGATGAATTGATCGAGTCACTACACATCATATCATCGACGAATAGTTAAATCATCGAAAAAAAATTAAGAAAAAGGCAAATAGACGTATACCAGGTCGAGGAAATTAACCCTAACTAGATAGTAGCTATACACATCGCTAGGTCCATCAACGTTGCCGTCCATGCCCCTAACCACTTATATGTCCCAGTGAAGGGAACCGTCAAACCAACTCTAATACCAAACCACAAAGCTCACAACTGTAGCTTGCAGTTGACTGGCCATCGTGCTCCAAATTCCAAGCGATTGAAATTCAGAGGACTTGTGTTTTCTAAACATATAGTAATAGTATAATACAGTAAAATGCTATGGCTATAGCCTAGCTATAGGGCCTCCTAGACAATCATTAGTACAACATATTACAAACAGCATATATAGCAACTCCTTCCATCCAAAAACAAATTAGCTTTTAGAGTTGTCATAAGTCAAATTGTTTTAGGCTCGGATATATATATAAAGTATCAACGTCCCTGTGTATATGACACTAGATAAGTATATTATGAAAACAAATATTTTCTAGTGTATCTATAGTTATTTTGTAGCGTATACTGTTATACCCAATATGCAAGAAGTATACTACAAAAAATATATTTTATACTAGGTAATTTGGTGTCGGAATAGCCAAACTTAATTAAGACAGTTTGACTTAGAATAATCCCTGAAATTAATTTATTGTAACTTATTATATGAAATTACAGGTGCATGCTTATTTATATATGTATGCCACTGCCAGAATTCAGAAGCAAATATACACACAGCTTGTGTGCATGCATGGTACTGGTACTCGTAGCCTGGTTAGGTACGGTGATGCAATACGTACTAGTAGATGACAAATTCGCATTCTACTGCAAAGATGTGCAGCAGAATAATAGCCCACACACACAATTATATATATATGATAAAATGATTGGCTGAGTTCATGCAGACTTGTCATGTAGCGGCTTGGACTTTGTGCTCTCTGCTGGGATGCTGGATGGCTGGCTTTGAGTCAAGGTGAAGGAACATGCATGCAACTAAACGGCTGGCTTTCCTGGGGCTGTCTTGGTCTTGCTTGGTATGAGAGAGCTGTAACGGAGGTGGACCGATATGCTACTACTGACTATTTCCAAGGTCAGCAGGCAGCGAGCAGCTCCCGTCAAATCCAAACATTTTCCTCCCTCTCCATGCATATATTATCAAATGGTTGGACGCCCATGCATGTACGCAACAACATAAGATATATAGTTATCTTCGGATCACCTGTCCCACCCTCCCAACCCCTAAAGCTACCTAGGTGCCCTCAACTCACTTCCTCTTGTTGCATCCTTTTCATCTTCTCGCATGGACAAGTCTCTTTCCCGGCACATTGTTGATTTCTTTTTTTTTGAAACATGACACATTGTTCGTTTTAATAACAAGACGACCTTTTGCAATATATAGATATGTAAACAGAGTTTTATTAGATAGAGCTATGAAACCTTGCTAGTTTCAACAATCAAATATAGTTTTTTTAGAATACAATCAAATATAGTTATTAGGAAGCATTTCAAACGCTGGAATCCCATGATTTTCTATGAAAATGCCTACACTCCAAACACGAGGCGACTGGGATGCCTCTAGCGGTTGGCCTAGCTACCTCAGCGTCTGCATTTTGAACTGTCACTACAAATTGTTGCCCATAAATCACAAATTGGAACATAAAAATAGCAAAAAAAAAAAAATGGACAAAGCCTATAGGGAAGCCACACGCGGGCATTGTCACAAGTCACATTTTTCGTAGAAAAACACATGTTTCACGGTGATGGGGGCTCCAACCCACAATCTTAGCCCTCACGCCTCCCCCTAGTCACTTCACTCATAAATTTCTTGTGTTCAGATGGGATATTCGTCCTCCTCAATTTATCTTCATTCAATTTTAAAATGAGTACTTTAGACCCTTAACGAATTCAAATGAAAAAGCTACCAACTATGAAGTTTTATAACTTTTCGAGATCTACACTTTGGTTCTGGTCATTTCTCCTTCTGAAGTCGTTTGATAATTTTAAATGTAAGAAATTAAAATGGAATTTTCTTTGCATATTTGCATAGATTATATCAAATGCAAAAATATGATCCGCAAAGTTGCATAACTTTTCAAAATCTAAACTATTTTTTTAATCATTTCGATCTCCATCCGAGATCATTTCAAAAATTCAAAATTTACTATGCTAGAATAGAGTTGCCTCTAAAATTAAGAGCATAATTTGTAGAGAGGGTTGAAAATAGCAGCGCATCTATAAATGCATTTCTAGTCTTCTAGAGGTGGCTTGGTTGGAAGACCAAGCCGCCTCCATAGAAACATCCTCCCATTGCTGAAATGTCAGTTTTTTTTTTTTTTTTTTTTTTTTTTTTTTTTTTGAGAATGACAGAAGTGCATATTTTTTTGCTCATAGATTATTAAAGATGGCTAGTTGGGATTAGTAGAATAATGTCAATGCCTATGAACAAGCATTGGCCACGGAGACCTTATGAACATTACATATGAAAGTCAGACGACCATGCAAGTTGTCCGTACAAAGGGGCCCTTTGTACATCTGTTGACCAAACAATTAATTAATAAAAATAATAATTTGAACATCACGTATATGTACCACTGTCACGAGACAATGTTCAGGAAAACAGCACTCACAAAGTCCCTAGCTATCTATCTAAGTAACTAGTACACGATGTAAATTAAACAGCCACCTATATTTATATATATATATATAAATATATTGGCTTTATTTATTTATCTGTAGACAAGGGTCGAAGATTATACGGCAGGAACTCGCTACGTACGTACGTCATGCTGCCACCTAGTGTAGGGACCCGTATATACGGCAGCATATATAGGAGTATTTCGTACACCTCATGGGCTTATTAAGAAGCCTAACGCATTGACATGTTGCTGCAAACAAATATATTAACAGCTGCTGATAATTAATCAACATGCATGTTTCCAGGTACATCTTACTTATTCTAGTAATCCTCACTACACGTACATGTCCAGTCTATATTGGATATATATTATGGAAATCTTTGACCTAGTTAAGCACGTAGGGGTAGTATATATCCCTAGCATCTACTAGTACAGATATACCATCGTCACCTGATGCTACTGCGCATGCTAGTGATAGGCAAGAAGTTACAAGTAACAACAAGAACAGTGCCGCAGCAGCAAGTTTGTTTGGAGCTCGTGGAAGATTTGCAGATCTCTGGAGCTCATTATAAAAGGTTGTAGGTGTGTTCTACTCCATGATGCTCTTTCTTAATCTCACAAATTAAATGCATGATCGAGAGAAGACTCGCCTTTATGCATATACTGCATACATAATCCATGACGTCACATCAGGCTGCGCTTTGCACCCAGTTCTACTTCTTTCTACATGTATGGAAGTTTTCAGACTTTCGTAGCATATGATCAGTCTCGTAATGCGGCTAATGATAATACGATATTCTGCAGTTGATACATTGAATCTATATAGTGCTCATATATGATAAATAAGGGCATGACTATCCCAAGGGAATCTCTACTCGCCCCCTGCGTAGGGGCGACACGGGCGGACGCCCAACCCGCCGCCCGCTCCGCTCCTCCACACCCTCACCTTCGCCGCCCGCGCGCCGGAGCCGGCCGCCGGAAGCCCGCGCGCCAACAAGGATGGTGGCGGTGGGGCAGCTCCTCCTTCCTCTCGCCAGCGGGGCGGACGCGGCCGCCGCGAGAGGGCAAGATCGGCGCCGACGAGGAACGACGCCGGCGAGGCCACATCCGGTGCCCCGACGGCCGATCCGGTGGCTCCGGGCCGGATCTGTTGATCACTACTACACAACTGATTTTGCACAGCGTTTGAAATCATTTTCCGTGGGCGGTTATTTAAAAAACCGTCACGGTTAATGCCCCAAATTTTCCGTGGCGGTTTTTTCCTATTAACCGTGGCGGTTCTAAAAACCTTGATGGTAAATATATTAACCGTGGCTATATTTAGCCCGCCACGGAAAATCATGCCCAATTCCATCAGCCCAAAAGCCCATTTCGGAGGCCACAAATATATATACGACACTAGGGTTTCTCACTTCACATAGCCTCTGCCGAGTCTTTCTCTCCCTCACCCTCTCTCGATCCGTATCCTCTCTCTCCCCTCACCCGCCCCCTCCTCTCCCCCACGGGCGCCCTCGCGTGGAGCACGGCACGGCGGCGGGGCACGAGCGCCAGATGGCGGCGCGGTGGCGCGCGGCGAGCTCGTGCGCCATGGAGGCCCGCCCGAGGGGCTCGTTAAGCCGCGGCGTGAAGCGGCGGCGGCGATGGCGTGGTCCCGCGGTGGCGCGGGCCGGGCGGGTGCGCTGCGGCGGCATCCTCGGCCCCGACGGCCTTGCGGCGCCGACGCAGGTGCGGCAAGGTGGCCGCGTGGTGCGGTGGCCTCGGCGCGGCGGTGGTCGCGTGGTGCCAATGGCGGTGCCATGGTGGCGATGGGCAAGGGGCAGCACGACGGCGTGCGGGCGGCCGATGGTGCCATGGTGGCGCGGTCGCACGCGGCGTCGACGGTGATGTGCCGCCGGATTGAAACTCAGCGCGCGGGGAAGAGGCACGGCAGCGGCGCCGCCCGGGTGGACTTCCATGGTCGCTGTTGGTGGAAGGCCGGGCCGGTGTGTGCTTGCTTTGGGATGGATGCTTACGCGAAAGCCTTTTGTCGGGTATTCTTGCTAGCGCCGATGGCGGCGACATCCTTGGGCGTCGCCTTGAAAGGTCCCTTGTGGTTTTTGGTAATTGAGTGTCAACATTAGGTGAACTAATATGTGCGATTGAGATAATACACGGAGATTAGTTCACATGTGATGATGCAATGGAGGAGCTTATTGCATATGAGACATGACATGGATTCATGTGACCAAGGTGGTGAAGATCAAGACAAGGCTTGGCTTGATGGACCGTTGCAAGTGTGAAGGGCAAGTCGAGGTAGTGAAGCGATGGACCGCGAGACGGTGAAGCTTGGGCAAGACTTGGCGCCGACAGACCGACGCAACGGTGAAGAGCAAGTGAGGTCAAGATCGATGGACCAAGAAGGTCATGTGATGATATGAAGAGGATCATATGATTCTTGATCGTGTTGGTGCATGTGTTGCATCGACACTTGGAGATGAAGCGGAATAGAAATGTGCAAGGCAAAGGTATAACCTATAGGGCATTTCATTTCGCGGTCATGAGGAGCTTAGAGAAGTTTATGACCGGGTTTAGGATAGATGGCCGTACTATCAAGAGGGGCAAACTTGTTTGCATATCGGTCATCTAGTGCCACTTGTGCGATCTAACTTTGCGATGTGTTAGGATCGAGTGGCGTGGTAAGAGCTAACCTGTCCTGTGAATTGATTGTGAAAATGCTAACACACTTGCACATGGTGATGTACACTTGGTGGTGTTGGCACATTTGCAAAGGCGGTGGTGATTGCAGGGTTGAGTTGGGTTTGGGAACCGCTCATCCTCCCGCCGAGCTTGCGAGGCGGGATTCGGCGCTTTTGAGAAAATGAAATGTCTATTTTCTATTGTGCCGGATGCATCGTGGTGGAGAAACCTTGCTATTCCTCGTGCTCAAGTTGTATACTTGTTGGGTAGCAAGGTGGAGAAGTTAGAAACGACGCGGCGATGAAACAGAGGTTTTAACGCCGCCGACGCCGGCCCCGGGCGCGCCCGGGCGCGTCAGCGCCGTGGTAAAAGGGCTGGTCGACGACCGACGCTGCGTCCGGCGCACCCCCCGTGGATGCAGATGAAAACCGGTCCCGGCGTCCGGCTTTGCGGTATTCGAACGGGAGGTCAACGCCGCCGACGCTGGCGCGGGCGCGCGGGCGCGACACCGGACGCGGTCCTGCAGAGGGCGCCACGCTGGGGTCACCGACGCGGGCGCCGGGCGCGTCTGGGCCTTGATGCTGCCTGCACGCCCGGCGATGTTCATCGACATTCGACCGTTGGCCGCTTTGAGGGCGCTCGCGCGTCCGGCGGACGGCTGGCGCCGTCCGGGCGGCGGACGGCCGGGCGCGTCCGGCGCTATCTTCGAAATCGCGAGTTTGACCCCAACGGCTCTATTTTGGCTTGGGCCTATTAATAGATGGGGTGGTCGGCCTTGGCTGGTAGCTTAGCACCTTGGGGACTTTGTGTCCATGCTTGAGAGTGCTTGAGAGCCCTCCCACTCACTTGTGATTGATAGTGTTCATCCAAATCAAAGTGAGGAGTGATTCTAGTGCATTCACGTTGAGAGATCGCATTTGTTGCACTAGGTGATCGTGTTGCAAGCCGGTGTGCTTGTTTCTCTTGGAGGTTGCCACCTCCTAGACGGCTTGGTGGCAAGAGACTTCGTGAAGCACGCAACGGAGATTGTGCGGTGCTCCGAAGGAGGATTTGTGAGAGGTTCGTGCTCACCTCACGGGGATCGTGAAGAGCGACACTACTAGAGCGTGTCGGTGAGTACCTCCCTTGTGCGTGTGGTGTCTTGCGGTGCCTTGAGAGGCTCACTTGAGAGTGGTGTCTTGTGGTGCCTTGCGGGGCGTGCCTTGAGGGGCAAGTGATCGGAGAATCACACCGAAGAACCATCTAGGTGAAACACCAAAGGAACCACCCAAGGTGTTGGTCGACACAACGAGGAGTAGGGGGAAGTTGGCAAGCTTCCCGATACCTCGGTAAAAAATCACCGGTGTCAACTTATCTACTCTTCTCGGTGGTTTGCATTCTCCAAATCACAAGCTTTGTATTTACATTCATATATACCTTGTGCTTGTGCTTGTGCTTGTGGAGTAGCTCTTGCAATTACTAGCTTGTGTAGCTTGTTAGTTGCTTTGCTTAGTTTGTGTAGCTAAGTAATTTGAGCCTTTGGGTTAGGCGTGTGTCACCTTGTCCTTAGTGCATCTAGTGAGCTTAGGATTGGCTTTGTGCTTTTGCTCATTAGAATTGTGTAGGAGCTCACCGTTGTTTGAAGTACTAGTGCATAGGTTTGTGTGACCTTGCAATAGAAACGGTTAGGAGCTCAAGCTAGGCTTGTCACCTCATTTGCTTTGTGTAGGATCTTTTGTGAGGTGATATAGAGTCATAGTTAGAGGGGTGAAGTCTTGGCTAAGCAAATAGTTTCAATTCCGCATTATATTCGGTTTGCCATCGCAATTAGTTTTAGAAAGGACTATTCACCCCCCCCTAGTCCCCATCTCGACCCTACAGACCCTCCCTCGTAGGGGGTCCTCTTTGAGCTTCATCCTGGCGATACATGGCTCTTTGGGTGAAAACCCTGTCCATTTCTGGATGATCGACGGTGGCGCCCGTCGTCGTTCCTCCTTGAGGCGCTATTTCTTGAGACCCAACTTGGCTGATGGTTCTTCTGGCGGTGATGATTCACGGGGATCTGCTTTGGTGGCGGTGTTGGTGTCGTGTAGGTTGGAGAGCTTCAGGGGGTTGCTAAGCACTCGTGGAAACGTTCACAGCTCTGAAGGCGAACAAGGGTTATCGATGTGTGTCGGGTGATCGCTTGCGCCGATCAAGGGCGGCGTGGCGTTGCTAGCAACTATCGGTCTGGCGTAGGATTGCGTCGGTAGACGGCGCTTGCGGCAACGATATATTGAGATGACTTGGCTTGCAGCCGATCAAGGGTGGGTAGCACAGCCCGTTGGCTATGCCGGTGCGGTACATCGTTGGAAGATGGCGCCAGTTTTACTTCCTTGTCTTGCCGACTTCGGTGGGCGGAGGTTTATGCATTGGTGGAGCGACGAGACGATGTCGATCCTTGGTGGTGACTTGGCTGATTGTGTCCCTAGGAGGCGTGCCCCGCGTACCTCTCGATGGCGATCTTAGGCACGCATCCGCGACATGTGGAGTGTTGTGGCGGACGTGGCGAGGCCCCCGCTGCGCGTGATCTTCGAGGCGGCGAGAGCGAGGTGGAGTCCAAATAAGCGGAGTGGCAAGGCCCCGCGCGTTTGAGGTCCGGATCTCGTGGTTCCACCCCGTCAAGAGGTGTGTGGTGTTGCAGCGGTTTCATGGCGAAAAGGTCCTGCATAGCGGCGGCCTTCTTGGTGTGGTGCGGTGCCGCTCTCTCTTGGGTCCTTTCGGGCGTAGGGTTACGACTTGTGGCTCTCGACGATTGCTTGAGAGTGGTTGTTTTGGTGGGCGCCGTAAGCAGTTTTTGTTACCTTGTCGAGGTTGTTGTATAGAGACTTGGCCGTGTTGAGGTCCCAATCCGACCCGGCCTTTGAGTGGTAACCCGTGTTGATGTCCCAATCCAACCGGATGAGTTTAGTTGCTTTTTTTCTTTTTTTTCTTTTTTCTTTTGGTGTTGTTTCGTTTGTACTTCCCAGTCCCCACTCTCCTTTTTAATATAATCGGCAGTTCATTGCCTGGTTTGTTTCAAAAAAATATATAATAAATAGTATATATATAATGTTGTGTTATACATGAACATAATGTGTACCCGTAGCTAAACCTTGCATTCTTGCTCACTTATGCATTCTAAAACAAATAACCACATGAATGGAATGCATTTTTTTTCCCCGAACGAATAGAATACCTAAAAAAAACAGAGATAATCTTCTCTTGGTACCAACAAGTACCTATCTAGACCTTGCACTGAAAATGTTAAACGTGTGAGTAAAGCTATAGCTGGCATGCAATTTTTTAGGGTTTAAAATATTCAATACAAAATTACTAAATGGTGATAGAAAAAATAACTAACTATCTTATATACCCACAAATTACTGTGTAGTTCAGTGGTAGAGAAGTGTTACATGGTCCTAGGTTATAACGATCAAATTAAAGGCACTATTATTTTACCACTAATAGTGACCATTTGTTGATTAACCGTGACCATTTACCAGAGCCAAGAACTCTCCCTTCCTTTAGTAGGGTTACTTTGCTTCTTACTGTAATCACCTACTCCCCTGTCCCTAAACAAGTATCTTCTCGTATATCGATGAGTTAAAACTCTTCTAACTTTAACCAAATATATACTAGAAAATATTAATATTTACAGTACATAATTAGTATCATTAGATAGATTGTTGAATCTATTTTCATTACTTATTGGCCGGGATACTAAAGCTGGTAATATTTTCTAAACCTAGACAAACTTTAAAAGTTTGACAGGCACAAGCACCACAGTGACAGTTAGGGCTAGAGGGAGTCCTATACATTTGTCATTCGAAAAAAACAAACATAAAGTAAACAAACCAATAATCAACCGTGTGTTGTTGGTTCGATGCTAAATAAAATCCAATTCGAGTTTGTGCAAGTGTATAGGTGGGATGTTCAAGCTTAGAACTTGAATTTATATGGGATAAGTTAAACTTCGACTTAGGTAGAAGGTTGCGTGCCTTGAAGCTTAGTCTAAAGTCTAAACCACATATTTGTTAGTTTATGAAAAGGCTAATTGAGCCAACTAAACCCACATAGGACAGGACCAAGCTAGGACCGGAGCAGGATGGCATGATCAGACAGTATAAACAAGTCAACAATGCAAGTCTTTTTTCTCCTCTGCTCCTTTTTGCAAGGCTGCAAGGTCCTAAACTTGCATCATTTGCTGTCGGCAACAAGTGTGCTGTCCTAAAATAAATTGCATCATTTGCTGTCGGCAACAAGCTTAAAATAGGACATAGGAAAAATAATAGTATCATTGTGACAGTTTATTTGCTTCTATGTATTTTCTAGATTTTGGGACCATAGTCAGAACCTCATCAAGCTATCATTATATTAACCAAATGTGATACTAGTATGCATGCTGCCACTGGCTGCACTCTGATATTTCTATATCTGATTGCCTGCCTGTTGAAGCTTCCTTGTTTGATGGGCTACCCATCAAAAGATAACTTTAGCAGGCAGGTAATGTGTGACTACTTGTTCAAGATTCTTATGTCAGCAGCTTAATCAATCTACATGCATGTATATGGTGTTAAAATAGCTAGGTTTGCCCAGTTTGCCATCCTTGCAGGCCGGTTTGGGTTTCTGATGATGCTGGAAAGGTTTGCCCAGTTTGTGCTTGTCTGCAAATTAAAGAGAAATGAATTGCTAAGAAATGAAGGCGCCGGCGGTGACGGAGAATCTTTGCTTCAATTCATTCCTCCAATCCATTTGAGTATGGTTAATGTGGCGACATATATTTAGGGACAGAGTAAACCTCAACGCCCTCCATATATAATCATGCGCATGTATGCAGGTTCTTCACTCAAAGATAAACAAGCAGGGATCACTGACACACACTGAGTGGGGTTTGGTTTGGTGCAAGCGAACAAAATTTTGATTGAAAAAAAACTAGAGAATTTGACAGACGTATATAGCAGAGACAAATGGCTGATCGAGTTCGCCTGAGTAATTAAGAAGGGGTCTCTTGGATTGTGTTGAGAAATGTGAGATTTTGTGTGAGATATATAATAAACAGGAGCTTGGAATTCCACTGTTTGCTTGCAGAGGGCATGCAGAGAGACTAGAGGCCAGCAGCATTTTTGCTCCTTTAAATCAAAAGCATCTCATCTCCTTGTCATGTTGTTATGGGCCGGATTTGGACAACTCAGAAGGTGGAGCGCGGTGGTTGACTTCAGGTAGGGTGCTGCCCACATTGCTGGATCCTTCCCATTGCAATCATATCTTTTGTGACATTGACACTGGTCTGGACACCAAGTAATCTTCTCGTTTTATGCAGGCGATATCTATATCATACTAGTTAGTGTTGTGCACATATTTTTTGTTTATCATGAGAAGAAGTAACAATGCCAAAACGACAGGTTCTGTCTGATGCATGTACATACAGTATATATAATGCTCAATCAGTGCATCAATCAATCTGGACTGTTAACAGAGGCGAGAGTTGTTCCTGCGATTGATTTCAATCAAGTAACCAAACCAATAAACAAGCGTTGATGGATTGGTGTCACCGCCTTGTCATCTTGCTTCTGCCGTCTTGTTGCCCTGCTAGTGTTTTTCTTCTTGTGACACAGTAACGCAACGCAGAGATGACTTCCATTAGAGCAGGTTGGTAATCCACTCGCCCTGCTGGTTGGTTATGGTAACACTGACACTGGCAGCAGCTTCAGTCAGTGAGTGAGTCTACTGGATCCCAGCTACCTGACCTCATGGAACGAAAACAAGTGTCGCCTTCACCTTCAACTCTGTTTCTACGTACACGTACGCCGGGGATATATATTTTTTTTTTTTTCCGAAATCGGGACTTCATCCGCATTAAGAGAAAGGCCGAAAGAAAGGCCGGTAACAAGGTACAAGAGGAGACGCGAGTAACTCTCGGGTTACCCATGAAATCCCCGACACAAACAAACAGCAAGAAACGAAAGGGGAGGGATGGGGCGGACCCTCCAACTAACAACCCCGATAGCTGAACCTATTACGCGAAAAAGACCACACAACACCCAGCTAGCGGCGATCGAATAAACACGACCACAGCGGCAAAGCATCCGCTAGAAGAATGACGCCAAGCATCCGTCCCGAAGGCGACGATAGCGGCAAAGCATCCGCTAGATAATCGACGGCCAAGCATCCGTGCAGCACACCAACCTCGGCAAAGAAAGCATCCGCCGGAAAGACGACGACCACTACGGGCGCAAAGCATCCACCAAATACGACCGCGACCTCGGTGACACGCCAAGATACCGCCAACGCCGGCCAGAACGACCGCGACCTCGGCACACATACCGGAAACGCAGCTCGTAAACGACCGCGACCGATAGCACGCGCCCAATCGGAAACGCGCAAGCTCGTGAAGGAGAGAGCACCTCGGCGGCAAGGCATCCGCTGGAAACGACAACGACTAGAGATACAAGAAACACGGCGGCAAAGCATCCGCCCCAACGACGAAGAGCACCTCGGCGGCAAAGCATCCGCCGGATATAGGTAAGCTAGACACACCCGGTGAGGGTAAACATGAAGCACAAACAAGATCAAAGAAGACAACCAAACCGACCAAGAAGGGGAAGCGACGGGCCGAGGAGGCCATGGGTCCCAAACCGCAAGACGATCCACCATCCCACGACGAACTGCATGAACCAACTCCCCCGGTTCCCGCTGGTGAGGTGGCCCGGCATGCCCGGGCGCCACCACGGGCCACGTAAGCACGCCCACACCACCTCGACCCCACCACCACGGCGCCGCCGCCACCGAACAAGGACGAACGGAAGAAGGAAGGACACCGGCCTCCGCCGAGCCGCGCAAGTGGATGAACGACGACGCCCCCAATGAGGTGAATGGCGCCCAAAGCGTCACCGTCGCCCGCCCCGGCCGAGGCCGCCGAAGCTTTTTGCCCTCACCAACAAGAGCAAAGATAGGTGGCCCCCAAGGCAACCGCACCACCACCGACGAAAAGGGCGCGACCGACCCCCCGGACGAGACGCCGCCAGACAAGGGGGGGGGAGGCGGCACCAAGGCAGCCCCCGAAAGCCCGTGCCGACCGACCAGCGGCATCGCAACCGCAGGTGGAGGCCCCGCCGGAGCCGACGCCAGCAGGGGGCGGAGAGCCGCGCCGACGCGCCCGGGGCCGAATGCCCGGATCCAGCCGGCCATCACCGGCCTGGGGGTCGCCACCACGGCAACACCGCCGGCCCACACGCCGGAGTCGAGGAAGTCCGTGATGTCCACCAAACCGCAGGGAGGAGAAGGGGAAGCGCCGCCCCGTAGCAAGATCCGCCGATGGTGGCGTGGATCCGCCCGGTCGCCACCCCCAAGCCCGTAAGGCCGCCGACGGAAGGAGGAGGGGAGGGTGGAGGGGTGGGGGACTGAGAAAGGAGCGCACGCCGGGCGTCGCCCCTTGTTGAGGATGGCCGCCCTTGGCGCAGGAAGGCGCGACGACGGCAGCCGGGGAGGAGCCGACGGCGGGGAGGTTGGGCTGGGGCGGCGGAGGAGTTCCCGAGTCGCCCATGGGACGGGCGCCGGAGCCGGGCGGTATGCGACTCTAGATCGAGATATGTTATTTCACCCAAGAGAATAGTTTTTGAATTCCGGGGATATATTGTCATGTGTAAACAGAGGCAATAGACAAGATAAAATTCCATGACTGAACTTAGAACAAAGGAAACGATCAATTTCGAACCTCGATCAATTGGGTATCCGTGGCTTGTTAATTCATCCGGTTTCTTCCATGTGCATGTTGATTGATAGTCTACTGTAGTATCAACTATCAAAGGTGAGTCGGCATCCCATCCACGCATTGGTGGAAGTTGGATGTGCATAAATGTCCAATGGATACCCCCTAGTTCAAAAAAAAAATGAACTATGAAGAGATGATCCTCACCAAATTTTGATTTACTAGTTCATTTACAAAAAAATCCATGGATGTCCAGATTAAATTAGTCACGGCGGCACAGGTGATGCATGTGGATGTGGCCTTCCGCGTAGTCCTGCATTGGGCAAGCACCAAGCATCTCTCGAGGAACCAGGAGGCAGGCAGGCATGTCCTGGTGACGGTCGGTGTTGTTGCACTCACGACATCCCAACCAGCCCCCGGGACGGCCGACGGGCGACGCGCGGTAGCCGGCAGCAGGGCCAGCCGACCAGGCCAGCCCACACCCACGCCCCACCATGGCGATTGACGCCATGCGTGCATGTGATCCTCTGCAGTGCACTGCACGTCTGCACCGGCCGGCCGGCTTCCTGTAATCGACGCGACGGCGGGGCTCCTCCGGCTGGCTGTGCCTGTGCGGCTGTCCGCATGCGCGCCAGCATCCGTGGCAGTCATGCGTGATTGGCCGGGCATCCCATGCGTTCTGCGCTCTCCGGCCGGCCGGCAGCAGGGACGCACCGGCCCAGAGGCGCGCACGTGCCGGCGGACGGACAGACGGATTGGACCGCGCCAACTGACGCCGGCCAGGCCACGCCAAGCACTGCGTCGTCGTCACTGCACGTTTGCCTCTGGTGCCGTCCAGTGCATGTGCATTTTCGCCATCCATAGCAGCAACAGTGACGACGGCGACGAGGCGAGCGAGCATCTCATCGTACTGTGGCTGCCACGCACACATCACTTCCAACAGTTGCGATCTTCTCTTGTTTCTACAGCGCCTGTCGCCTCGCCGCCGGACGACGCATCCATGCCGAGTCAAGCAACTTGCTGATAGGACCATGTCCGGGGAACAATGCAAGGACTTCTCCTTCTTACAGCATATAGAAATTAAAAGAGTTAAACATCTAGATGGACCGCGTCATCGTTCTTCTTGACTCTTGGGCGACAAAACAAAACCGCGTGTGTGAATGACAGGTGAGCAGTTCCCTTCGAAGATGAGGTCCAGCACATGCGTGCGCATGGGAGGGGAGTTGGGAACCTTTCTTTCACCAGCATGGCCATGCCCCCCTATCAAGCTATGGCTACGGCTACGACCTAGTATAGGCCTAGTATGGCTTGCACATTTCAAATCTCCCAGCCCCCGGAAATGGTGCTTGCCATTTAACCCCCGCGCCGACGCCGACGTGAGCCGCCAAAAGTGGCTTTGGCTAGACCATCCAAGGAGAAGCCGCGCCAAATGCGCCCATGTACCACAACAAATTGTGTAAACAAAAGCCATTGTCATGAAACAATTTCATGGCCGATTTGGATCAGATAGGCGAGCAATTACTAGCACGATAGCAGCTAAAAGATACTTTCACTCTACCAAAATTAGAAGACTAATGGGTGGACTCATTTTAAGCCCACCGATTGATCAAGCTCAGCTAATAGGAGCAACCTATGGTAAAAAGGTCTAAAATACCCTGCCTACCTTATCAACCTAGCCACTTGCAAACGTCAGCAGCAACCGCGCCCCCATCCTTGGCCTCCTTGTTTCATTCGGCTACCGCCATGATCTCTTTAGGCAAGAGTTTGTGCCCCCTCTAGCACTGCCAAACCTTATTTCACCTGTCATTGTCGACAAAGCATATGACCGTTTCTTAGAGCTTCTATGACACTCTCCAAGGACTTCAATTACGTAGGATTGGATGCACATTTGAGTCTCTCAACAGGTCATAGATTTTTCACTTGGTAATAATGGAGACCAACTTGTCAAAATAAAAAGGAAATTCTTCTTCTGCCTCCTCTAGCGATCGATGAAGTACTAGAGCCCTCCTTAAACTAAAGAATATGCATCTTGATGACCACAGTCGTGTTCTTTGCTTCCTAGATGTCTGTTGTCATCTCCTTCTTGGTTGTCCCTTCATTATAAGCAGTTGGTACAATTTAAAGTTGTTTGTACCAAATAACAGTGAGCCGGTGGAGATTATAGAAATCTTCAAAGATGAGTTGCATCTCCCCTTTTTCATGGAGGTGATCACCACAATGGATTATGCGAAATGATTCTGTTTTCAATAATATCCCTCGTTCCGTGCAAATTGGTCTTAAAAAAGAGTTTGTTCTAGTTATACTAAGGGAAAACACGGTATCATCCTGAGATAGATTTATGGCTAGGTTCTATATGTAATCTTTTCCATTTTATTGTTTTTGTCTCTTGAAGAGCTGTACTGAAGTGTTTTTCAGTTTTTACTTCCAATAACCTTTTTGGCAGTTTTTACTTCCATGACATGCTTCCAATAACTTTTTCAGTATGGGTTCACACCCGACGGGCCCTTCTGTTTTTCTAAAACAATCTAATCTTCTTAATGAAATACACGGAAGTCGTGTTCTAAAAAAAAAAAAACAATCTAATCGATACTTCTAGGGGATCAAACACCAGGCAGGCCAATTTTTATGTGCACCTAAAATTAGCCTCTTGATACACTGGACAGTCCACACAGCAACAACGTTGGACAGGCCTCAGCCCAACTGAACACTCTCGAGTCCTCTTTGATTGCAGTTGAAGAGTTCCTATACTGACCGCCTTCTCACCGTCATGTCTCACAGGCACAAGCAAACAAGCAAGAGGAGATTACGTCATTGCTCTGTCCCGGGCAGAGGATGAGGAGGAAGAAACAGAGGCAGGACGGCCACATGGGCAGGGCAGGAGAGTCGGGCCGGGCCGCTAGTCCTGTGGGCTTGGTGCCAAGCAAGGGCCAGAACAAAAATGGTTGGCAAAGTTATGAAAGACAGTTGGAGGGATAGCCTGTCTTTCCCATTTAAGGACACTGCCCAGCCCTGTGCCCTGCCTCCTCCTCTTCCTCCCCCAGCAACCCTGTAGCTGTAGCTGTAGCCACACACGCAGAGGACGGACGACGTGAGCAAGACCCTTTGGCGTTTCTCTACCCCCGTGTCCAGTCCGGCACAGGGGGTCCTCCTCTCCTCTCCTCCTACGAAGATGTGTCAGAGGAGGCTTCAAGAGCTCGTGGTCGTCGTGGTGTCCAACTCCAAGAAGCAGCAGCAATGGCTTCTTCAGCCTTGCATTGATGGGGCGCCCAGACCAAGCATAAATATACCTCTCCTGCAACTCCACCAGACACACATATTCCCTCCCAAATCCCAAGCTCATCAACCTCTTCGATCTCTCTCGGTTTCTTGACGCTAGCTACAATCATTCCCACGCATCTCTTCCCTCTAGCTTCTCTCCATCCTGCTTTTGTGCTTCTAGCCATGGAGGAGTCCTCCTCTCACATCACCGGGGAGGACGACGGCGAGGGCTGCAACAGCTGCGAGTCCGGCTGGACAATGTACCTTGCCTCGCCCATGCATATGCACGCCCACGACGACATCGACGGCGGCAAGAGCAGCGCCAGCCAAAGGGAGCAGCGTCGACGACGGCTACGGCTACATCATCAGCAAGCAGCAGGCCAGCTGCTACCAAGACTACGACGACGACGACTCCCTCGCGTCCGATGCCTCCACCGGCCCAGCTAAAGCCAAGTCTCCATCGCCGTCCTCGTCGTCCATGCCGGAACACCAACGACACGGCAAACAAGACGACGAAGATGATGATCATGGAGGCAAGGAACAAGAGCCGGAGGAAGGTGGTGGCGCACGCGCAAAGCAGTTGGTTGCCACCTCCCGCAAGAAAGCTGCGGCTGGCAATGGCAAGGTGGACAAAGGAGGAGACGGCGGCAACTCGTCGAGGCGAGGCCACAGCAAGAGAGGCGCCGGCTCTTCAAGGAGAAGCTTCTTCCTCTGGTAAAACCAAAACCAAACAAACATCGACGACTGTTACTATTAGCTTCGTTTCATTCAGTGTACCAGTAGCATGAATTCGTCCGAGCTCCAAACGTACCTTTGCTTGTGTTGTTACAAGAAGCAGCATCAAGCAAGCATATGCATTCATTCATTCTGAGGACCGGAGATCAATCGATGGGAAGGCTATTTTTTGGCCCCTGTTTTTGCCTTCTCCAATCTCCTCCTCTACCCTCCGTTGACCACCCTGTAGTAGGTTCCATTCATTAGCCGTTGCCATGTAAAAACAATCTACTGTAACCTCAGGTCACTGTCGTTTGCTTTTATTGTTGCCTGCAATCTCCTTCTGTGTTTGTTGATATTAATGAACACTGCTCTACTAACTCATAACCTATATACTGACCAGATGGATAGTATATATTTGAGGGGGTTCCCTCACCTCAAGTTATCGTGTTAATACTCCATTATTTTATCCCAAAACAAATCAACTTCTTAGCCGGCCACAAGTTGATTTATTTTGGGATGGAGGGAGTATGGGGCATGTGGCAGCAAACAGAAGGGAGGGGGAAAAAAAAATAAAACTGCTTCCCTAGTACTCGTATCTAGAATATCAGGAATGTGTGTGCAGTGCATATTCTGTTGTCACAATACAATATCTATTGTTAAGAAAAAGAGGGCACGCACATGCTCACATGTTATCTTCCTAGCAAAATCTCCAACCATATATAACATCTCAGCAAAGAATAATATCCAGCAATCATCACTACCTAAGTTGAGCTAAACATAAAGGAGCAGGAACATGTATGTAGATATCGATCACAGCCCAGGCACAGGCAAAGCAAGCGGCTGCAAGCTTTCCGAGCCAACAGCTTGCCAACTCACATTCCTCGAGCAGATGCTGAGAGCAGGTGACCTCCTCAACTCAACTGATCATTTGTTGGCAATGCATGGCCATCATGCATGTGGTGACTAGTATCCTACAGTATATAACAATGCAGCAGGGGAATGTGTTATGTGGCCTAAACTCCAGAATGGAGGAATATTTGTCTAACCACACCACTCATGCAGCATCAACGCAGCAATTGCTGCACATGCTGCGACAGGGTGGACACAATGATTTGCCCATCACTCGGCCCAAGCTAATTAATAGCCATAACCAAACCTACAATGATGTAAGCTGGTTTAGTTAGTATGTCTCTAGAACAAAACATCCCCCTATCCCTATGTATCTATATATTTTTTTTTTCTGCTCCAAATCAACAAAAAAAAAAAAAAAAAAGTATATGCATGCCCTCATGTTCTAGAAGAATATATGAAAAGAACAACACGAGTACAGCTAATGCACCTCTCTTTTGCACCAATCTCCTTGCATAGTGGTGGCAATGAGCTGCTAGACTTTATACAAGAATTAAACAAGGTATGGTTGCGTCTCCTATGTGTGGTGGCAGCAACATGCTGCAATTAAGCCTCGCACGCCAATAATTCTCAGTGAACGAACTTGATCATAGAAACGTATGATGCGGGTCTGCACGGCCCAATAAAGCATGCAGACAACACAAGAAGATGCACAAGGGAGTCCAGCTATCACCTGCTATTCCCATGTATGATTCTTTTCAATCCAGAGCAGCAAGTGTCGAAAGGCACCGTTCAGATAGTCCTTCTGGGTGGGAAGAATAATGCAGGCAAAGATACGCCTCTCGAGTCTGAACATCAAGGCTGGAAATAGAACAGAAGCATTCAACAAGGAGCATGTCAGCAACAGCTTCAGCTTGGCGTCTCTCTTCAGGAACAGGATAAAATGGAAAATGTAGTCACACTCACTCGATACTGCAAGTGGCCGACTGAAAAGAAAAACAAAAGAAAACTAAAAAAGCAATTTTTGAGAGATGGAAAAAGGGAAACAAAGATCCATCAGAACTGCAATGCTCATGTACAATTACTGTTCTATACAATTGCAGAGTAGGACTACAGTTCTATTGTCTGACCATGCTGCCATTATTTTTTTATACGTGAAACAAAAAGAACATTTTTTTTAACAGAAAGTAAAAGGAAATGTTCAGAATCTTGATTTGAACATTTTTTTAACAGAAAGTAAAAGGAAATGTTCAGATCTTGATTTGAATTTACTACTACTGAACAGGAACAGGGACCACCTGAACACAAAACTCCCTCTGCAAGATGGATAAGAAGTAGTAAAAGAAGGCAACAAAGCTCATTCCTTGTCAGTCAGCATCATTTTTGTCGAAAGATCAGTCAGCATCATTTAAAAAATGAAGTTCATGAGTCATGAGCCTGCAATACATCAGAAGATCATAATATTGACTTTGAGTGTATAAACCTGCCCATCAATTCAGAGCATCAAGGTGAACCACATGTGTTTCAGAAATCAGAACTGTTTTTTTTCTCCTGTATCTTTTTTTATAAAAGGGCATGATCTGCTGTTTAATTAATTAGATTAGTCAAAATTTTCCATAGTGGACAGCATGCTCGATTAAAGCAAAGCAGGACAAAAAACTTAATCAATGCCGAGTACTTCTTCATCTAACAAAATGGTGGTGACATTTGCAACCACTAAGTCTCAGATGCAAAGTCATTAAAATGCAGCAAATAGTTTGAAACACAAAATTACAGATTCAGTTTCATCACACTGCGTGTGGATTATAATTACTAAACAACCGAATTGTTCCCATGGACAAATCAATACGTAGATCTCTCTTTAAAAACAGAAAAGCGGAGAGGATTCCGAGATCTTGGTCGATTGCTTCCCAAATTCCAAACAACGAAATCGCCCGCTATTCATTACCTGAGCAGTCGGCGGGGCGGATGAGCGGACGAGGGATGACCTTGACAGTGCGGAGCCAGAGAGAAGCATGTGCGAACCATCCGCAGGGAGGGGGCCAACGGGGCAATGGCTGCGGCGGCGGCGGCGGCGAGAGGGCGCCGCCGCTGCGGGGCTGAATGGGGGCTGGTCACGTGGAGTCCAGTCGGAAACGACCAAGGACACGTGCAAAACCCCCGAAGTTGATCTCGAAAAAAAAAAAATATTTTCATCGAACCCATGTATCATAAGAACCAATATCAACTTGTCTAACACATCTCAACATACATGTTAGCTCTTAGTGTTTGTGTTGTCATCTTAGAGCATCTCCAAAACATAGTCCCCAAATCAAAGCCCCTCAATTTAGATTTAGGTGTCCAATCCAAATTTTTGTTGGCTCAAATTAAACTTGTGCTCCAACGGTAGCACCAAAATAAAAAGATCCTAAAAATTCATTATAGGAGAGAGACGATTAGATGAGCACCAAGCACAAGAGACTGCTTATGAATCGAAACTCATGCCCGAACTCCTCGCTGGTGCGTCTGCATTGCTCTGCGAAGGCCCACCGCATCGCCCGTAGCGCCGCCGCCGGCGCCGCGATCTGCAAGTCGATGAACTCCTTGTGAACTCCTCGCCGCCGTCGGTTTGACGCCCGGCGCGCAACTCGCGCGCCGCTGCCGCTCGCTGCATCGCGCTTCGCCCGAGGTTCAAGAAACGCACAAAGTAGATCCGTCGCCGGACTCGACGCCCGTACGTGGAGCCGCTGTGGCTTCCCCGGCAGACGGAGGCGTTCGAGACTGCGCCAAGTTTACGCTTCTGGCGTTGCCATCACGGTGTCGCGCGCCAACGTTTCGCGCCACCCGTTCTTGTGGCCCGGCGACTTCGGCATGATCAGACCGCCCGACCGGGGCATGCCTTTGCCGCCAAGATCGACGCGTTCTAAGCCTCCCGCCGCACCGATGGAGGGACGCCATTGCCGTGCTCGCTCCGCCCCGGCAGCGCTACGGCTAAGCCTTGGCCGCCGAGATGCGAGGATCCGGCCACCGGCTGGAAGCCGATTCGCCACGGGCGGACAGCAGGAGGTTGCCGATTGGCGAGGCGCGCCAGGGGCGTGGGGCCGCCCACCACCCGGGCCCACGCCGCCGCATGCGCCGCCCTCGACGCCGGCAGCGCGAGGGCGGTGGCGGCGGCAATGAGGAGCCCGGCGGGCGCTGGGAGGCGAAGCTCGGCGGGCGGGGCGCAGCCAGCCGCGGACGCACCCGCCGCGGCGACGCGGAAAGAACTTAATAGGGGCCAACCAGGTCTGGGGCCTTAAAACTAAAATTTGGGGTTTGTTAAAATTTGAGGTCCCATTAAGGGCTCCATTGGAGTTACTTTTTTTCTCAAACCCCTAAAATTTAGAGTAGAGCTCAAATGGGGGGTCGGGTTGGAGTTGCTCTAAGTCACGAAAACATACGCATCGATGCTTATGGCACACAAAACACCAGGCTTCTACTAAGTTCTAACTAGATATTCGATCACTATCATAGCCACCATGACCACTAAAATATTTCGAACTATACGTATACATATACATACCGGCCTGATCTAAAATGAGCCATCCAAGTCAAATTTCAAGGGAATGTCTACCATTTTATTTTGCTTTCATCATTCATTCATTCAGTCAAGATTCTTTGTCATTGTTAGTAGCAAGTGGCTTTTGCGTTTTTTAAAAGTTTTGTTTGGAAAGAGTGTTTACGAATGTCCCTTTTTTCTAACTTTACACTGTAATCTTCAAGTTCCAGCGAACAATGAAGGAAGAAGACAAATTCATTGCCTCCTTACTGAAGCTACAAGTTTGGGTTGTTAAGGGCGTGTTTGGTAGAATGTTGTGGCTCGCCAAGCCTCTCAGCCAACGGCCCATGTTTGACTTTTGATGTCCCCGGCCTAGCCTCGGTATAGAGCTTAAAAGAACTTGGGTCGTGGCCCCACAAAAACGAGGAGGGGGTTGGGGCGTTTTTTGAGACAGGCGGGATGGAGCGAGTGGGTCACCTTCCTATCATCTCACCTCCCACTACTTCCGCCTCATGCGCCGCCTACCCCTCCACCTCCTCGGTCTGACCAACAACGCTCCATGGGTGCATCGCGCATCCGCACCCATGACCAAAGATGGTGATGGTGGATGAGCGACACACCATCGCGCTAGCCGTGGCGACCGCGACAACAACCGAGGCGGCGGCGGCCACAAGACAGACGACAACAGGTGGTCCGCCTGACGCGCCCAAGATCGACTCAGCCCGTGTGGTGCGAGCACTACGCCTAGCTCCCGGGATTCTCTCCACTCTCTGTTCTCGCTCTTTGTATCCTAGCTGGTCGTGATGCCCCGCGCGATGCCGACCGGCAAACATGGTCAAGAAAGGCGACGTCGTGGGCTCACCACCGTAAAGGGTGCCTTCCGCCGCGCCCTCTAAGGGGGCTACAACGGTGGCCCCACCAGAATGTGTCACACCTCCGCTGAGGACGATGACAAGGTCCGCCGCCTTTGGCTTCCTCGACCTCTCCCTTGTGTCTCTCTCTGTTTCTCCGCTTCTTCTCACATTTCATTCTCAAGGCGGTGTTCTTGTTTCTGCCCGCTAGGTGCTCGACGCATTGACTAGGGTAACATTACCAAATTCTAGATTCAGCAAGATTGTTATATCTGAATGGCCAGGATACCAAACACGATTTCGAGTGAGCTCATCTATGTTGAAACGCAACACCAAACACGTGAAGTTGCATCATGGCGAGCAGAGAGCGTCCATGTAAAACTTTACTCACCTCCTAGGATGCTCATAAGGTGTAAACTTTTTGGGTGATGGAGGAAAAAAAACAAATTTAACTTTATTATTTAGAGATTGTTTTACATCTTATTGCATTTTTTATAATGAATTTTGTTTTTCTTAATATATATTAGTTGTGATGCACATTTGAGTAATTCAGTGCCTTGGAAATAGATTGACAAGGTCTCTGCTTTCCATTGGTCATCGGTCAACAGCGTTCCCTCTTCCAAATGCCGTCCTCCCCGTGGCCTCCCGCTGCCGGAGCACCGCCGCCGCCGCAGCGAGCGACGCAGGGCACGGTCTCCACGGTCGCGCCGGAGCGTGTACCCGCCGCCGCCGAGGTATCACTTCCTCCCTCTATGTCTGTCGCTCTCGGGCCCATGTCTCCACTCAGCTCGCTCTCAGGCTCAGCTCACCTGACCTCATCACCTAGGGTTCCCGATCTCCGCCTGCGAAGGAAGAGGAGGCCACGTCTCGGCTTCCGTCTGCGGACTACTACTCGTAAGGCCCTCTCACTTGCTCCCCTCTCTCGTGCTCTGTGTTTGTGCAATTCTCTCCTAGGACTTGCGTAGCTGGGGAACTGCCTAACTGGTTCCGGGTTCACGAATTAAGCGCATTTCCGAATGTTGCTGTCTAGTCTTGCTAGAATGGTTTCCTGCAACTTTTTCGGCGCTCCACGGCAACGGTGCTGCTGACACATGCGTGCGCTTCTTTGTATGCACTCGTGTGCCCAATTGTGGGTGCTCAATTGATACTGCCAACTGACAGGAGTAGTCCCTAACGTGCATGAATACCTGAGATGATTTAGGTCTTGCAGTTTCTGTTTGCTTTTCTATGTAGCTTGGAGTTTGGGAAACTACATTGCATGTGTCCAGGACCAATGTGGCAATGTGTCCAAGGCCAAGACGTTTCTGTCAGATGTCTTGTGCAGTTAGTTAAAAAGAAAAAAAATTTCGATGAGATGCGGTCGTATTAGAATTTCATATCCAACATTCGTGCTGGAATAGCAATATTTTCTTCTACCATGGATGAACTGGCAGTGGCAAGCTTTGACTATGAGTATGAAACTGTTGACAATATAATTTCTGTTTTTCAATAGTAATGTGAGGATTGCTTGGTCTTTCTGGTTTGACAGTTAACTTTAACAGCACATTGCATCGAATACATCTCTGCGACTTCATATGACGACGTGAGTTGTCAATAGTACTACAAAACAAGAGAACCTTTACTGCAACCTGTGTAAAAATCATGCTAGTTCCTCTGGGACTGCAAAACAAGCTTTTGCCCATGGAAGGCATCTCAAGTCATATTCTTCAACTTATCCATTTCCTTCTAACAAATTGACAAAGGATCCTTTATGTTTATTGAAAAAATGATAGACCCCTACTTAGTGATTGTTATTGATAATGTATCTTTTCAATAATTTGTTAGATTTTTTACGACCTCATTCTTATCTAATGCCTTTAGCTGTGAATTGTGTATTCTACTTGTCAAATTAAGCTGTTCTGTCACTCTGAAAACCATGAAATTTACTCTGGATGTTCTTTTATTACTCTGCATAGAGAGCTAAAGACCCTGGAGCATGTAGAGAAAACCAAGAAATATCAGGGTAAGCTTGCAGCACGGTTGAAGGCCAAATATTTTTCCAACAAGACTTTTTGAAAAAGGTAATTTGTAAGAACTGAATGGCCTGGTAAATTAAGATGAACATTTATTTCACTTATTTTGTTTTGGACAATATAATCTTTCAGTTATGTTATCCAGCATTTGCTGTTGATACGTAGTTCATCATATTTCAGGGTGTGCTACTCTCAAATCAAGAAGTCAACTTAATGAATTAAAATGAAATGTGTTAGCTCTAAATTTCACTAGGAATGAGTAAAATATCTTATGGGGTCTGCAAATCCATTGTTTCCAAGGCTAGTTCATACTTTATAGAGAAGCCAAGGGGAGCCAAGTGGCAGTTGAGGAATGGCATTTCAATTTACAATGAGTCGAAAGTACAGTATGTATTTATTGGTTTGAATGCCAAATGCTGCATCAATCTTGAGCCACATTTGAAGGCGTTTATTGTATTTACCAACAAGTACATGTAAAAATGCCATTCTCCTAATCTCAATGCAAGTTGACAACTAGACACACTAATGCTATGCAGACTGAAATCCAGTGTTTCCTTAGTGGCTAAGCCTAATAGTATTGTTGAACTGCAAAATTCTGAATGATCATAGCATGAGTCTATGGATCACACGTTATGAGCTGATCAATAACCCGATGCCTTACTGTTATGTCATATTGTAGTTTCATAAGAACGAATTTATGATTGCCTTCCGTCTGTGCTTTGTACAAAAAAAGACTGCCAACTTGTTTTTTCTCTCCCTTTTTTTTTTTTTTTATCTGACTGATCAGTTGACTGCAAGTAGAAGGTCTAACTGCCAATGTAATCATATGTGTAATTCTGATTCTCTTTACTGTTTTTACCATGCTGTGAACAGGATACGCGTTTGAAGAAATTGTTATAGGGGCCAAGACCATCCGCTAAGCAGGTGGTGTTCTTGCAATTTGCTTCCTGGAGTACTGATCTGAAGTTTCACTGCAGCAACCATTTTTTTTTTTTTTTTACAGGTGGCCGTTTACAAGGTTGTTTGCAGATCCAGCAAAATTTTGCCAAGAAAAGAGCTCAACTGAGATGGACATCTCTCCACCTCTGGCTGATGACGCCAAGTCAAATGATTAAGCACCTCATTTAGCTGAAGAAATATCTAATTCCTGGCATGTGGCAACTATGCATCATGACCACCCGAGGGATACGAACCCATTAGTTTGCATCACTAACTTCTCTCTGTTATCCTTAAAATCAGTGACCTGGGGCTTGTATATTATTAACGGGACCAAGTTTTGAACCAAAGGCAAATTTTCGTTTTGTAGACATGTTGACAGGTATACTGAGATCCGTTGCCTATATCTATGGAAGTACACTGATATTGATATTATTCCTCAACAGGGATGTTTCAACTTTTTTTTACCTGATAGAGGTGTCAAATCCATGATCTTTGCATATTTTCTGATTCCTTTTCTTCTGAAATGATGTAATTTGTAGGGCACTAGCATCTTGTCTCCTAATATTCTGTTTGCAGTACCAACATCCTAGCACTCTGATGTCAATTATTGCAATGCATCTGCAACATGGATGGCAAGCTACAGGTTGCAATCTCGAAGTGCCGCCGCCTTTGAATCATGATGAGCAGCAGATGGATGAACACACAAACACCTGAACTGCATCAGCAGCTACTCTTTATCTTCATGCAACTGTGCTGTTGCAGGTAAGACGCCTCCTGGGACTGGGAGGGACAGTTTGTTGAAGTGCTCAGCCCTCTTGTACTTTCCAGTTGTTTCTTCCTGCTATAAGGAAAGCTCCATGGCCACCACTGTGAGACATGGCATGGTGGATGGTGCATTGGTGCTTCTTCCACCGGCGCCTGGTGTGAGCCAGTGCCCTTTTGTTCACTGTTGCTTGGGCCCTGTGATGTGAGCATCTCACGCTGGTGGCTACCTTTGACCCCCGTGTTCACACGTACAGCCTGAGCTGAGCTGATGCCGCACTTGCACTCGCAATGCGGCCTCAAAAGGTCTAGATCTGTTTTGCTCTGCTCTCAGTGCCCGTCCACAGGGGGGCCGTTCCTATCTTCAGCCACACGAATTTTGCAGTTGATATCTATATTTTTCCTCGTTTCTAGTCAACTGGATTTTTATGTGGGTTGTTGCTCTGTCAAGAGTTCCTGGCCATATCTACATTTGACTGACATGCCTGTGCCTGGAATTGATGCGCATTTTTCGCAGCTGAAAATTGTGCATATTAGCTCATAAGCCATGCCAAGAGAAGTTTTGTGTTGTGTCTACTCGCTTTCAGAGGCTCTAACATCATTTTGTGTGAGAATAAAGGCATGCTTATTTATGTTTCCTTATTATGAACGAGCATCCTCCCTTTGATTAACCAGAGTGTCTGATTTTCATTCATTTGTTACTGAATAAAGGTATAGATATTTGCGTTGCAGCACATGCATGCATGTTACTGAAGGTTTACTCAAGGTTCCCTGGAATCCTGTGCGATAAGCATCTCAATGAATAGGATGTTGCTGGTTCGGTTCAAGATCTTGATGCTACAGTGTTCATGATTGTTTGATACATATGCTGAGAGACTTGTCTGATACTTGATACTGATACAGCTAGCCTAGCATGATCAGGCTCTGGTTCTGCTGTCCTGAAATAGAATACCAGAAGCTACTACTGGATTATCTGACTGACACTAAGAGCAGCATATGCACTCCATTAATTAGGAAATTTAGTAAATAGTTAGTGCATATAAGTTGGAGCCTTGCCATAACTAACCAGTTGCACTGAATTATGACAAGTCTTCTTGTACTTGCATGCCTTGGAGTTTTACGCTTTTTTTTTTTGTGAAACGCCGGATTTATACTGGCCTACGGGGAACACAGTAAAATCGGGAAACCTCGCCGTTTTGGTACAGCTTATTGCTAATAACATATTTCTTTCAGATTTTTCTGGTTATATGCTTCTTCTCACAACTCTCATTTGTACTTAGAACGCAAAAACTAGATAAGACCAATTTATTTTGACGGTGCTTTTGTATGGCTTCTCAGGGAAGCATTTTTGCTACCAAATAGGGCCCCATTACTTCATTGACAGGTTTGCAAGTCACAACTCGAAAAATAGTACTATCATCATGCAACATATCCACGTTAACTTATCATCCTTAATTAGGTAACAAATACCAAAAATACAAAAACAAAACTGGTAATGGTAGAAACATTGAATCAATTGGTTGAAGGTGCATACATGCATGCCTCCATGTATCTCTCCTCCTTAAATTAATTAATTATCCTTGGCTGGTTAACCACACATGTTCTTATTATCGATATATATATATATATAATTATCCTCTCGAGTAAAAATTTGGTCGGATAATGCATTCGATCATTCAGCAATACTGGTGCTGCTGCTGGTGTTGTTGCTGCGTGGCTCCGCCTCCGATGAGCAGCTGTGATTGCTCGAGGTCGAGGCAGCGGCGGCAGGGGCGCCCTGCTTCTCCGCGGCCGCCTGCAGCAGCTGGTCGAGCTTCTTGGCCAGCTCGGCCTTCGTCGCTGAGGCGCGCGCTCTCGCGGCGGGCGTCGGCGCAGCTCCTGAGCGCGCGGTTGAGCTCGTCGAGGAGGCGGCGGTTGGCGCCGCGGAGGTGCGACACCTGCGCCCACAGCTCGCTGAGCTGCCGCTGCTTGCGCATGCGCGACCGCCGCGCCGACTCCCGGTTCGACACCATCCGCCGGCGCCGGCGCTCCTCGTCGGCCGCCGCAGTCATCACGGCGTCCAGCTTGTAGCCATCTCTGCCCGCGCCGTCCGGAGCCCGAGCCCGACAAGCTGGGCGAGCATCGTTGCCGCCGAGCTGGGCTGCGGCGGCTTCCCGGACGATGGTGTCAAGCTCAAAACAAGCCGCGTCGTCGCCGCCGCCGCCGTCGACGATGGATAGTAGAGCAACATCATCGTCCTGGAAAGCCCACCGGCTCCAGGGACGGCGCCGGGAAGTAGGCCGGAGGCGGCAAGGCCATGTTCATGTGGTGGTGCTGGTGCGCGGCGAAGGAGGCGCTCGGAGGGGACAGGAAGCGGAGGCTGGCCACCTCGCCATGGAAATGGTGGTACATATTCCTCTCTTGTTCTTTGCTAGTGCTAATTTCTTGCTTGTTTTCTCTTTGCTACTAGTGCTTTCTTGCTTGTGAATGGCAGATTTTCTCTTTGCTACTAGTGCTTTCTTGCTTGTGAATGGCAGATCAAAAGTCAGCTCGATCTCTAGCTGTGGCTTGGTTTGGTTTGCTCTGCCTGAGAAGAAGGCCTGGGTTGGTGAGGGCCTTTTATAGTGAGGCACACAGTAGCTTTTGCTTACCTAAGAGAGAGAAATAATCTCTCAATGATCTGTGTGAGTTGTGTTCTATCCCATCCATCCATATTCCTATCTGAGAGACTGAGGCCCCCTTTGGATCATGGGAATCTCATAGGAAAAACAAAGGATTTTGATTCCTATAGGAATTGTTACTGTAGCACCCTTTGGTTGCAAAGTTTGAGCCATAGGAAAATTGGAGGAACTTTTCCTTTCACAGTACTTTCACGGGAGAAACACAGGATTCGAAACATCCAGCCAAATCTCATTTTTCTATCCTGTGTGCGTGTAGGAACGAGGCAAACAGCAGGGATGGTGCAGTCTTGGCCCACATGTTTCCTCGGTGCAGAAGCTAGTAGACTAGTATGTGATTTGTTTATTCAGTTTCTTTAGGGCTAACGATGTGCTTAACACTATGATATAAATCTACCAGTACTGTTGTTTCCTACATTTTTCCTGTGCTGATCCAAACACTCATTCCAACAAAATTCCTATGGTTTCAATCCTATAGTTTCCACATGGTATTCCTATCCTATTCCTATATTTTTCCTATTCCTACACTTTATCAATCCTTCCATCCAAAGGGGGCCTGAGACTGAGAGAAGACTCTGGTTTGGTCCACCATATTAATTATATATACTGAGCAGAGCTCTAGTGTATGTATTTTATATGTTAATCATTTTCTCTTTTAGTTTTGAGGATCTGCTTGTGGATCCGGTAGAGATTTTTGGTAGCTTCCACGCAAGTATTGCCATGGCTAGTGAGCTTTTGATGCTTGGCATGGCAAATGGCATCTCCATGTACTCCATCTGTTCTACTAAATTTGTAGATCCTTCTATAGATCGCTTCTTATCCTCTCTTCCAAAGAGAATATTTACATGGAATTTTATATTTTGCATATGACTTGTTGACTTGAGCTAAGGTAGCCAGGCGCTCATCGATCTCAGGCGAAATAAACTTTCATGCCAAACCTCCGATCCGGCTGGCTTTTCGTATCCTCGATCTTTCTTTCGGTTACCACTTTTAACTTGTCGAGCATTAGATTATTTGCATGCATGGCCTAGCCTAGTACTAATTTTTGCAGAAATCTTTTCAGCTGGGAGTGATGTGAAATTCACAAGAGACAGCCACTTTATTTGCTGGCTGCCTGGCTTGCTTGTTGATAGGCACAGTGACACTAAAAAATAGCACCATTAGTGGAGCAACTTGGGGAAGAAATAACAACGTCGGATTGTGCTTTTGCCATATATAATCCCTAACGCCTGAGCCACTGATAATTCACAAACTATACTTCATATGGAATCTAGGGCGACGCCACATTGAACTTACCTGGTGCACAGGCACTAGGGTAATTTTTTTTACCATTAAACGGACGTGTTTTCACCGTATAATTTAATAAAATTGTGTAAAGTACTTGAACAGTACACCAGAGTTAATTTGTTTGTGGCTTCGCCACTGGAATGATGTGTGATATAGCAAGGGTAAACAACTTGAAGTAAAATAATTTACATGCAAATCATGAATACTATAATACTCCAATGGAAGGGAGGATTATTTAATATATACATGAAGTAATTCCTACTTTGCACTATATATTTGTTACTCCCTCCATTTCAAATTATCAGTCATTTCAATTTTCCTGGAGAGTCAACATATCAAGTTTGAACAAGATTATAGAAAGAATTGCAAAAAAAATATGACCTGAAATAGATATATTAGGAAGGAAATGTAATTAATTAAGAATCTAATTGTACTTATTTGGTATCATGAATTTTACTATTTTATTATACAATTTTGATCAAACTTGAGATGTCAAGAAAGTTATAGGGCCATTGGCATATATAGTGACAGCAAAGTTAGCTATAATCGGACGTGGCGTTCTGTCCTTGTTCATTGTTGCGGGAGTCGTATGCGAAGCAATGACCATTTGTCCACAAATAAAAGTTGCGAGTAACGTTGCATTATTTGTGGCTGAGACGTACGTAGTGCCAATTGGATTTGTATGATGGGAAGAAGGTGGTGACGCCATCCACTTTGTGCAAAGGCAGAAGGGCAGGGGCCTTGAAGCTTTTTGCTGATTGAGGTGCTTGTCTATTGCAACGGACCCACTCTCCTATAAACAATGTTAGGTCAGCCTCGAAATGGATAATATAGAGATTAAAGAATAAATATACTCACTCCAGTTCAAATATATAATATACCCGTGACCAAAAAATTGACTGTATCTCGTTTAATTAGGTTACTTGTGGTGGAACTTGTCTAAGCGGTCGACGGCGAGCTCCTTTAGCGAGACATATGTGCAAACTTTGTTAATCTTAAGTTCTACGGTCCATGTGTTTCGATCCAAAAAAAAAAAAAATTAGACCTACCAAAATGGAAATGATTTAGTGATGACTGACACCATAATTGTTATGTGCATGTATATAGCTATATTTTTGTCTGTGGAGTGAGGTATTGAAAGGGTAAGTGGCGTTATATATACGGATTTTTGTATCGTTGGATCACTATTTTTTGAAAAATATATGAGAAAAAATTATAAAAGAACATATCTTTTTGGTAGAAGAAAAATGTGGATAATTACAATATATAATATTGTAATCCACAAATGAAGTATTAACATTAAACATAATCCACAGACAATATATAAGCACCAACCCTAAAAAGTAAGCAGACTTAATAAAGTCATCTAGAACATGTCTGGTGAAGTTTTAAAATCAAATGTCATTGATAGTCACACTGCTTTTTCCCGTGTTTAATCTATGCAGACTGCATTATTGTTATGTCTGGCCGGTTTACTATTTTGTATGAAAACTTATCTTGGGAGCAAATTTTTTGCATTTATCGATATATATAGTTCAAACAAATGAATCATAAAAAATAATATAAACAAGAACCACAAAAGTAAATTACTTAAAAGCCAACTGGAATGTGCCCGTTGGATTTTTCGAATGAAATTAACATTTTTTTTTATAGGTAATGTAAATAGAACGAAATTTATTGTGTAAAATAAAATTTCAATAAAATAAAAAAAGGAGTCCTTCATAACTCAGAAACATGCACCTTGAGTGGAAGTTAAAGTATCACTAACAATTTTTTAATCTTCTTGCCTAATTCTTTAGATACTGCCACTTTATTCTATAAATGAATAAACTGAACTTTTTTTAGCGAATCTCATTCAAAACACGTACACTCATCCTTATCAACGTATGCATATGCACAACTTACTTCTATGAGCAACTCTAAGAGACCGAGCTAACATATCCTAAGATTGACAAAGCCCGCAGACTCTCACTGAAGAGCACGTCGCCTATTAGTAAAGAGACAACATCACTAAATCATAAAATAAATCTAAAAAGTACGCGCATTCATACCAAGTCCAGGACTTGAACCCCCTAATAGATAGAGATCATACCACAAGGAACCTAATAACAAACAGAGCTACGATTTACCGTGGTTATGTTATATGGTCTATGATGAGTGGGCTCTAGATTTGTGCATATGTAAGCTTAGTCTAGAGTGTTTCGTTTGTAGAATAAAGTAGTCCATACTCCATATCATCATCAAACTTTTAAGGTTTTTTTTTTTGGTTTATGGAATAGAATGGGTTGATCCATCTATCATCACCAACTCATTTTTATAAGCTAATAATTAATACTAGTATGAAGGGGTAATTCGAAAGTAATTTGAGGAATAGTTTTACGATGCATCATCATTTTTAGAATGAGTTGATTCCCCAAACCAAACACGTCACTGTCTAATTATTCAACACTTCAATTAACAAATCCCTTTTTAAAAGAATCTTTCTCTTTGAGCTTCTCCATGGTAAAGTGAGTATCGGGGAAACTCCCCGGGGATTAAAAAACGAAATTTAAAACCTAATTAGCACAAAAGGGCAATGCGCGTTTTGAGCTTCACCTTGGTAGTTATCTGGCCCCTTCGATTCTCTCCTTCTCGGAGGCAAATATTCCTGGGAATCGAATTAGTTTCAAGCTCAAACAAGGTGTCTATCATAGGATCAATCGTATGGAATCCCACTTAGTAACGCGAATCAAGAACTTATGCTCGAAAAGAGTAATAAAATATAAGAAACGTATCTCGTGGTGGTTCCTACTGTGTGCACATGTGAAGAGCTGGCAGAAAGATGTTAAGCTGGCACCATAGAATTCGTCCTTGTTATTATTTTATTTACTTAAATTTGCGTTAAAAATATTCTCCCATTTATCAGCCAGAGTAAGTTGTGTGTTTCAGAAGATTATTGTTTAGGCATTTTCATAAACAACAACCACAATATATTGTTAACTGGGGTCTTTATTTTATCCGGATGAAATCATAAGCATGATTTAGGACGTTTGTTATTATTATGGCTTGTGTGGTGTGGAAACGATACTAAAGGAGATTATGACAATCAATCTAACCTTACATATCAATATTCTCAAGGCACTACTACAGAAACAATTTTTAGAGGCCCCACTTTTTTTTGAGAGAGAAGATTCTATCAAGAACCGGCTCTAAAAATGGTTTCTGAGATATCAGCATCTAGAAATCGAGTTTTAGAGGTGGAGTTTCTCGCTGCCCCAAAATGTCCTCTATTTTAATTAGAGGCTGTTGGGAACACAAAAATTTCTAAAAAAAAAAATCCGATTTATAGTTTTTTTTTTATGTGAAACCATACCTGTATTAAGTATAGGAAACAACCGAGTACAAATATAGGTACAACCGAGAAAAGTACAGGGAGGAACCACTGTTCCAACGCAACAACCAGACCAAACCGCTTCATAATGATTCGAAGATGCATCATCGCGGATTTCAAGGAGCTTTAAAAGCTCCAGACTACACGCTTTGTGAACCGCGCGATCGCTGGTAAAGCCGTGATCTTTGTAGCATGTCGACTGAAAAAACCCCGACACCTCGAACCCGAAACCTCGCACCTCCAGACGTAGCCGGAAGAAATACGAAATCTCGTCCATCTGCAACCGCAAACCTTGCACCGGGCAGATGTCCTCCCATGTGTTGTCGCCACCGAGAACCTGACGAAGCCACGAGCGACAACAGACTCCTGTACAAACCCCAAACAAGAGAAGAGAGACCATCAACACCATCATCCGGCGAAGACAATGAAGCAACAGTCCGTCCCCGTGTGGCTCGCGACCTCCAGCCGTAGCGCCGGAGGAGAACACCATCATGACGAAGGAGAGGTTGCAAAACATTACTCCACAACACCATCAACACCTCCATTCGCGTCGTCGATGGCACCCCGACAAACCTTAGCTCCGCCATCAACAGATCGGCGAGCAAAGCTGACCTCCCTCCCATGGCTTCGCAAGGACCGAGAAACCCGCCGGAGATGGTGGAGGAGTCAAGCTGAAACTCGGGTCGCCACCGACCGCAAACCGGAACAACCTCGCATCACCTCCAACAACATTGAAGAAAACGAGACACCGTCATCGCTTTGACCACCATCAACCGCAGCACCTTGGAGTTTATTCCACAAACATGGCAGCACCTCAACCGACGGCCTGCGCATCCAGATCGCCGAGAGCCACGCCGCCGTCGAAGACAACGGCCGCTTCACCAAGACACGGAGCTGGGCCGACCGCATCGCCACGGCCGAGCCACACCATCCCCGCCAGCACCACCGAATCGCCGATGGCATGCCGTCGGGCCAAGGCCTCGCCCAAACGAGGACGCCGCCGCTGCGCAAGGCAAACCTAACCCTAACCATCGACTAAAGCCGTAGCCCACAGCTGTACAAGTCCTCCCACCGAGGTGCCGGGCTCCCCCCTCATCTCCGTCGCCGGCGGCGAGGCTGCCGAGGAGGAGGGGTGGCGATCGGTGGAGGAGATCGTCGATTCGCCCCTGGCTACACTCCGCTAACTTCAGATTAGAGGGGAGGATATCCTAAAAACCCAATTTTTAGTTGGGACTTCCAATTGTCTCTAAAAATATAAAAAACATTTATAGTGGTGGCTTGAGGTAGTTCAAAATATGACTGGCATCTAAAAATAGATGTAGCACAAAACATTCCTTTTTTTTCCAAATAAAGTAGAATGAAGATAAAATCTATATAAAGTTGTAGAGCTCAAAGAGATATACAACTTCATATTTGAAGACCTTTTACATTTGAAATCTTTTAGGGCCTTAAAATTTTTATTTAAGTTCGTAGGTCTTGAAATTGTTCTTTTTAAAAAAAAACAATCTTTGTATGTAGAGACACCCTAAACTATATAGTCTTAGAGATTTATAAGCTTTAAAACTTCACAGTTCAAACATTTTCATTTAGCATAGGAAGTAAATTGGATCCAATAAATATCATTATAATGATAATTAGAGTATCCCAATATATATAACTAGTCGAACTCTAAGTGTTTCAACAAGAAAAGTCATGTTACTTTAACAAGTCTTTTTTTTTTTCATAAAATAGACACTTGGACGGTGCTTTATTTGAGCACAATAATCCATCCAAAGTTCCATGTGTACCTTGCACTTGCTCCAGCTAGATGAAAAATGCTGATACACTCAACATAAAAATCTGAATCATATCAATATAATCATGCACAACAATCTTTATCTATTGTCTTTATTTATTATGAAAAAACACAACTTGACAAGGGTAGCAACCAAACACTCCTCTAATTCTCTAGATGCTTCAAGATTCATGGTCCATATCTTGGCCAATTTCAGCATCTTCAGATGCGAGAACAATGTCATCCACAAAATAAAGAAGAGAGAAATGTAATGTGGCACTTTTATTTGAGAGGAACATGATGCATCGATCTCCCTCAAAAAAAAAAAGAATCACAAAAGACTAGGGAAGTGAAGGGAATAAAAAAGAAACTTCCCTGTCAAAGGGGGTTGATATATACGTATGTTGGAGGAGTCTATTCCAAATACACGCATCATGTCGCCACGTCTAGGTACAGTTCCATCAGTTCAGTTACCATCAGTGATCATCACTTCTAAACACAATGCAATGCAATTAGCGATGCAAAGTTCAGATTAGTAACTTGGTGTTTTTACCTCTCTTTTCTCTCTTAATCAGTGAGCTCCTGTCTTAAAAAAGAAGAAGAAAACCGGTGATTCTGCCGTGGCACTATCACTGTCGGTTTTCTAAAATTCAGCAGTGAAGATCAAATTGTAGTAGTCTTCCCCTAGCTGAACAGAGGTTGTTTTGGTGATGCCCTGTTGAATCAGCTCTCTCCTAATGACAGACACGTAACAGGTAGCAACCGAACTGTTTGAAGCTTGCTTTCACGTAGACGTCGTTGTAAATACACTAGGATTATATTATTCTGGACTCTTGTTAATGATACGAAACGAGTGCGGTTAGATAGAGACGACGCAGCTTTTTTCTCTCTCCTTTTGCATGTTTCTTTTTGGCTACAACATGCATATACAAGCATCACTGGGTCTGGCATGGATGCATGATATTTGTACACAAAAAGGCACGAGTGAGTGGTTTTCAAGTTTTGTCACGGCAAGTTTTTATTTATTCTTCAATTCTCTGGACGCTGATTATATTAGTAGATGGTTAAACCGTCTTGGATTATGTGACGTCTCCACTAATTATCGTGCATGCATGTTCCATCAGGGCATGAATGATTGGGAGAAGGAAGCTAAGTCTGAAAACCTACCCGGAGAAGAGAATAAGAGAGGGAGAGAGAAATAAAACTAATTAAGCTGACTTAGCTTAATGCTTCATCCGGTTATCTGATTATTTATTTATTTTTTATCAGAGGGGCCCTGAAGCATAAGGAAAACCCTGTTCCCTAGCTCGTGTAGCACATGATTTCAGTTGGTATGCGGTTCAGACACGGCATAATTCCTGTGTCAAAAAAAAATACAATTCTTACATTTTGATAAATCAAACAATATGCTTGACCAAATCTATATACAAAAGTACTCCCTTCATCGCAAATTCAAGCTTAACGAAATTTATTCGATAAAATAATAACATTTAGAATGTCAACTATGTATCATTGGATTCTATATTAATTATATTTTCATGGTATGCCTATTTGATGTCAAAATCTTTGCACTTTTCTTTTATAATTTTAGTCAAACTTGAGATGCTTTTGACTTATCCAAGATTCTTAAAATGACTTAGAATTTATAATGGAGGGAGTACCAATTAACACCTATAATACCATATAAGTATCGCTGAATTATTAATTATAAAATATA